>JAODOY010000838.1:0-13366 GCA_025399855.1 Forbesichthys papilliferus | reverse complement strand
GTGTGTGTGTGTGTGTGTGTATGTATATATGTGTGTGTGTGTGTGTGTATGTATGTGTGTGTGCGTGTATGTATGTGTGTGTGCGTATATGTGTGTGTGTGTGTGTGTGTGTGTATGAGTATATGTGTGTGTGTGTGTGTGTGTGTGTGTATATGTGTATGTATATATGTGTATATGTGTATGTATATATATATATATGTGTATGTATATATATATATGTGTGTATATATATATACACACACACACATATATGGATGTGTGTGTGTGTATATGGATGTGTGTGTGTGTGTGTATATGGATGTGTGTGTGTGTATATGGATGTGTGTGTGTGTATATGGATGTGTGTGTGTGTATATGGATGTGTGATGTGTGTGTGTATGTGTGATGTGTGTGTGTATGTGTGATGTGTGTGTGTATATGGATGTGTGTGTGTATATGTGTGTGTGTGTGTGTATATGTGTGTGTGTGTGTATATGTGTGTGTGTGTGTATATATATGTATGTATGTCTACGTGTATATCATGAATTATTTTGGCCATGATAATCGTGTAGTGAAAATCATATTTTGTGACACCCCTATTTCAGAATGAGGTTCTACCAGTATGGCTGTTTTTAAAATTTGAATTGGTAGCAGAATGGTTTTGTAATACTTCAATTCCCTGTGTTCTGTCTTCTTGGTCCAGACTCGAATGCAGCTACACATTCAGCAAGAACAGAGACTGCAGAACAGGTTGTCCAGGTGAGGTCCTTACTGCTTCACCAGTAGGGGTGTGACGATAAATGACGATACACTTATGTTACAAGACAATACACAATATTTGGATCACGACACTACTTTTACAAAATCTTTACTGGCTGGAGAAATACAATTTTTTTACAAAATTTTTTCTTTAATTAAAAAGATTTAATGAAAGGGTTCTGTGTAGTTTGGGGTTCTATATAGGCCTATAGGTTGATTGGAGAAAGGCGAAATGGCAGAAATAACCACTAGCCTTTAAATTATCTATAGAGTACACAGTAAATTGTACAGTTAAACACTATTCCAGAATGTATTTGTTCCCATTCGGAATTGGTGGTAAATGGACTCTTAGAGTTAAATCAACTCTAAATAGAGTAAATAAGTAACACTCACTTACACTGTATAGCAGTGGTTCTCAAGATTTTTTGGGTCAGCGCCCCCTTATCCATTATCCAGGTCCCTGGTATTTGTATTCACACAAACACGTGAATCGGTTAGAGAAGGTACAAAGCCATAACTCCATAGCTAATGGATGGATACTAAGATATTCAACTTGATACTGATTGATACCATTTTTCTGACTGAGGACTGAGTTTGATTGACAGTGTTTTGTGCCATTACTAAATATCCTGCTTTTACATTTTCTTTTATTCATACTTTTATATTTATTTATAACACACAAAAGTTACAGCGGTGGCACAGCGAGGGCTTTCAGGCCTGAAAATATGCAGTTCTTCACAGTGAGCGCGGACAGTGACTGAGTTCGGCGACAATCAAACTCACGTGACAAAATTACGCTATATGGATAAAAAAACGTAGTCAGTGTCCCCGGTTTTCCTATTATTTACGATGCATCTCTGGCATACATATTCATAGAATTCTTAAAATGAATGCGTGGAAGATGATTTTCAGAGATCGTTGTGAATAGGACCATGCGTGAGTGAGTGAGTGATACAGGCATAACCGTGGAGCCGACAGTGTGGGCTAATTATTGTCTCCCTTCATTTTCTAAAGGTTGAAAATGCTGACTCTACGTCTCGGTAGTCCTACTGCCCTGCCCAGTAGGCTACTGCCTACGGGTGGGTACCAAACTCGGTACTTTTAAGAGTACCGACCAAATTACGTCGGTACTACCGAGTACCGATTGAGATTAAATCAAACGGTACCAGATTTCGGTACTTTAGCGCACGTAAAGAGAGAAACGCGAGCAAGATTACATCATCTGCTCAGCCTGCAGCTTGTTTAATGTTCAACACAATCACGGCTACAATGAGCCAAAAGGTTTACCTTACACAGGTTTACCTTTTTTCTGTACATTACTCCCACTTGTCATGGAGGGTTAAATGTATCCAGGGCTGGCTGCAGGAGTTTCGATAAAAAAAGTTCTGGCCTATTTATAGATTGCTCAATTTTTGCTGTGCCTTTGAGGCTGAAAGAGTTTTGAGTATGTAGTTTTAATGTTCAATTAATTAATAGCTCTTTATTTTAGAGCGTTTCGCATCTATTTATCATTCTGGAAGTAAAGCGTAATATGCGCGATCCCATCAAGGGCACAACATCGCTTCCAGCTCTCAGCAAAACATTGTCGGCTGTTCGTGTAAAACATTACGTAGTTGCAGTTGAGACTGGAGCAGTGAGATAAACAGACCGCTGTAGAAGCGGCGACAGCAAACTCTTGTGGCGGTATGATAGAGCTAACCTGACAGCCAGAGTAATTGTTGTCACAAGTCACGGCAAAATAAACGGAAGCTCACGGGTGGTCTCACGAGGCTATGATAGAGCAGGAATTAGGTCACGTCTCCGGTTTCAGATCAAACTAGGTTTATTTTTTATAGCTGCAATACTTACAACGTCCTCATTTTGGATTTAATTCTGTAGGCTACAATTACATTTAAAGTCACTATGAAAGTGTGCCATGCTAATGTAAGATTACGTATTTCTGATTCGGAGAATGTAATTCATACACAGCGTAGACCATTAGCAGAGTAGGGGGTGTTCAAGAAACCTGAGGGAGTCACAGTTCAATCATTCTTACAATAGGCTGTAGGCTAAAGCAGAACTCCTAAAAGACGTTGTTTGTAAAGAGTCAGTCAAGCCATTTTTTTCCCTAAGCAACATTACATTTAATTAATTAAAATTATTACAGAAAGGAAAGTACCGAAAAAGGTACCGTTTAGGTACCTGTACCGTACCGGCACCGGTATCGATTCAAATGTGAACGGTACCCAACCCTACTACTGCCACATGCAAGTTAATTACAGTCTCCCTCACTTGGCGTTGACGGTGGTCTAAACATGTTCTTTTTTTTTTACTTTGACAATTAACTGCCTTGGAGTGCTCGTTTCTACAAATCTTTTTCCCAAACTCCTGTCTCTCACCTTATTTTATTTGAAGAAGAAATGAAAACGTAAAAGCGATAAATATTACTCGGTTGCACTTCTGTAGTAATTTTGTTGTTATAAACCGCTCTGTAAAGTGCATTGTTCAGGTATTGACAAGGATTCGGCGACCCTCCCCCTTTTTTGGATTTTGGATCGGTCCAGTAAAATTGTTACATTGTATTCAGGCCGTGCTCAAAGCCAGAATTGCAGATTAAACTGCATTTTTTTTCTTATACTTTTCTTTATTTTTTGCACGGTGGGCCTATGGGCTGCTATGCATTACGCGTTTGTAACATTGACCGGCAGTTTGAGAAATTCTTCGATTCTCTTCTCAGCCAGTCCGACCCTGGTTGCAGGCCTAGTTTATAGTTTAATATTGTTATATTTGGCGTAAACTCGCCAAAAAAAAACGCCCCCATGAGCCCCCCCTCAGTTCCCCCCTTTCCTAAATATTGATTCCAGCGCCCCCTTCGTCCTCTGAACGCCCCCTGGGGGGCGGTATCGCCCACGTTGAGAAACACTACTGTATAGTGTTATTTAAAAGTAACACTACAGTTTAAAAAATCTTTAACTTTAATAACTCTGTTTAATAACACAAGTGTAAATATTATTCTCAGTAGTGTAGATAATGTATTCATCTGTGATAACAAATTAACTCCATTCCAATGCTCATTAACACTGCATTTAGTAAATAAAGGTTAACACTAGAGCGTCAAGTAACTATGGAAAGTGTTATTATACACTACTGTGTTGACTGTGTCTCTTGCAGCGAAAACACAGCTCTAATAGTGTAAAATAAAATAAATTACGTTACTACAAAATAATGCATAAAAAAAAAGTCAGCTCCCAGGCCAAAATATCTAAACATCTCATGGAGAATAAAATCACTTTAAAACATTGACCTTAAAGCTGAGGTTGCTAAGGTTGAAAAGAGTTAGACTTAGCCTGAATTTGAATGAGTACACCTCTAGGTCGCTCCCCCTCCCTCTACATGCCTCCAAAGCACCTCACCGTAGACTAGTTGCTGCCGAGCGTGCACCGCGCAATCTAGCAAGTAGCAACAATGGCAAGTCTTCAACACGGCACATACTACAAAACATCGGTAAGAAGTAAACATGAACTGAAGTCCACACAGCTAGATATTACTTTAGCTAGAACATTTTGTTCCTCATTTCAGTTTATATATGCAATACTTTAGTAGACTATGTATATGAGGCTACACTAAGCAAATTTTAAAAAATAATTTAGTTTGCGCTAGCATATTATTTCAGTAACATACATGGGAAGATGGTAATACGGCATTGTTTACATTTTTCAATTTGCAAAATGTTACTTTTCTAAAGTTGTTGCAACTGTTATTTTTAAGAGCCAGACGACTTCCTCCCTTCCCCATCTATAAGCAGACAGGCAAATAGACGAGGGCACCGTGCAGGCATTGCCGGGGGAACACTATAGAGATCGAGGCGTTCTATGTGCCAAACCCGAGGGCCTCAGCGATGGAAGCATTGCTGGTAAGTTATGTTGATTTAATATAGCAGCGGACTGCATATTATTATGTAAGTAGTAACCTCAACACATGGTGGTAATGTGCCATATAAACAACTCCCATTGCCTTCTAATAGCTGTTGTTATGAGCCTCACTAAATATAATTGACTATTTATGTTTTTACTTCGAGGTGTGTTTTAGCAATATTTGACATAAGACACCAGCCTGATTATTATTTTTTTATTTTTTTGGGCCTGTTGGTACATGTTGTTCCTCCAACCATCATGGTGCACATGACAGAAAATGCTGCAACCAGCAGCGACCTATGTGCATTTCAACACTACCTTACACAGAGGCATACATTTTGCGTGAAGACGTCATGTCTGTGGACCTGCATCTACTCTGTATAGCTGACCTTCCGTGTGGAGGTGAAGACAGCCGGCAGTTCCATCATTAGAGACAGTTTGTAGCTTGGCAGTGCGTGACTAAGGGTCTTGGTCGGATTGTACCTTGTAAACTGTAGTTTTGATTTCTGTGCAGTACTGTACGTTCTTTACCAAACATTATTCCTAAATGTTACTTAGTATTTTAGTAAGTTGTTTGTAATTGTATACATTGTAAATTGTATAAACACACTTAACCATATTATCAAAAATATATATAAAAATACATTGTACAATTTAAAACAATTTGGAGCATTTCTAATCACAAAAGCAATGTGTAAGCTTATCAAGAAAAAAAACCCTATTAGGAATGTCAAGCTTTATTTTGCATATGAATCAAACACAAAGATTATTTACAGACCAATAAACAGCGTAATAAACAGCTATGTATGCAGTTATTATTGGTCAACATCAGCCTCTGTTTGGCATTGTCTGATCTGTGGAAAGTGCATATCATTTGGTATGACAGTTTAATTTATGAATCATTACATTAGGCCTTGCCAGATGAGGTAGATTTTAAATGCATTATTATGCATTTTCCACCATCCAGTAAATAGTAAGGCAGTATATAGCTGTGATAGTTTGACAACATTTGATCATATTTTAAAATATAAACCACTAACATTTTATTTGACTGATATACAATTAGAAGTTACTGCCCTGGTCCATGTTGACTTGTTGACTTGTCTCTCCAATAGCAACTCAGTGTTTGGCGTTGGTTAGCCACATCACTCCTTGTTGACGTGGACACGTTTCTTTATATCTGCAAGAAAACCGTATGTGTCAGTCTCTTCTAAACAATAAGTTTAGCTAACTAAGTTTAGAGATAATGGTGTAATGAAGCGAATCACAACAGTACAGCTTTATCCCCTAACTGACTGTTATCCAGCAAATATCACAGTTAACTTTGTTGGTTTATTAGATTATTTTGTCATTTCACATGTGAAAGTGAACACATCTGCTGAAGACTAGCCTCGGCAGCAGTGTGTGCATCCAACTAAAAAGCAGATATAAATATTTTGACATGATATGCAATTTACAGCAATATACAGTATAAGAACAAAAACAAGAGATATAACTCATGACTCATGATATTTCAGTAATTTCAATAAACAAGATAACATTAGCCGGACTGCATCTACAGTAAAATCTCGAGGTTTATCTCTGGTTTATCTAGAGTTCAGTTTACTTCTTCCATTTTAGCCAGGTTTTCTTCGATGGTCTTAATCTGTTCACTTGTCTTTGATCCTTGCTGCCTTTCAATTGGTTTAAAATAACACAGCTCATTAATGTGCAACATCAGATATTTGATGTTGAGAATTGTGATCAAAGGGTAGGCCCTAATTAGGCCCATTAAGTACACCTGGGCATGTCACATATATAGATGTGTTGCTGCACACTGTCTGGGTGACCCTCCTGGCACCACACATTCATGTTGTTGTTTTTGTTTCTTAGTTTGGTTAGCATGCAACACGCACCACCTATATTCAGTACTTACACCTACAGACATTCACACCTCATTCTATTGTTATTCTGTTTGTTAGTTAAGTGTTTGGTTTGATTGGTTTGTTTGGTTTATGGCCCATGAGCCAGGCCGTAACTATATATATATGTATGTATGTATGTATGTATGTATGTAAAAATAAATAAATAAAAATATAAATGATTAAATAAATATAAAAATCATGTTTTTGTAGTAAAAAAGGCTATTTCTGTATTTTTACATGTAGTTACATATTTATTTGTGCATTTTTTCATTTATTGATTTAATAATTTTACATATCTTTATAATAATTTATAAATTTTATTTATAAATGTTTTTATTTTTTCCTGTATTTATATATTTATTTCTGTTTTTCTACATTTATTTATTTCCACATTTCCGTGTTTTATTTATTTCTGTATTTCCGTGGCCGTACATTTTAAGGTAGGCGGTCCTACCTCAGGCTACAACCGGATTGGTTATAGGGGTGTGGTTGGAGCTACTACTACCGCCCCTAGCCTAGGGTTACCTAAGTCGAAGAAGAAGCGATCGGGAGCGATCGGGACAGAGCAACGATTGCAAACCACAGTAGTGAAAGTTTTCAGAAGACATTGCCTAGTGGCCATGCTTAACAGCTAATACAGCAGAAATAAAACATAATATAGCCGTTGCTGTGCGAAGGTCAAAAACCTCCCGTTCAAATGTCACTTTACGTCTGTGCACTTAGGCTGTTTATGTTGGATACACTCAAAACTACGCTTTTCTTCAGCAGGTGGGCGAACCGACAGAATATAGGCTATATACGTGCTGGCTCTTTCTCCGTGAAAGCAACACCAAACATCCAGTGTTCCTTGAGAAGTAATAAACTGTAATAGAGTTGTAGACTACATATTCTCAAAACAATAGAAAGGATGAGAGTTTGGACAACTTCCTACACATTTCTGTATACAGTGCCACATTTCGTTTTGGGGAACATCGCTACGACACAAATTCCAGGTCGCGTGAAGTATGTAGTGCTCGAGGCGGGCGCGTCCTAGGCGAAGGGCCGCGTGCCACCCGACCTATGCACCCGACACGGCAAATATGTTCATGCCTTCTCTCTGGCAATAGCCATTTTAATTAGTTTGGTGTGTGAGTACGGGATAGGTCCCCTGCCTACTCACACACCAAACTAAGTGTGGTTTGCAATCATTGTTCTGTCCCAATCGCTCCCGATCTAATCTTTCTAGCCGTTCTGCAGGTTCTATGTACCCGACACGGCAAATATGTTATGGCATTCCTTCTGGCAATAGCCATTTTAATTACTTTGGTGCAATAATATTCTTTGATTTAGAGAAGTATCTAGGCTAGGGGCGGTAGTAGTAGCTACAAACACACCCCTATAACCAATCCGGCTGTAGCCTGAGGTAGGACCGCCTACCTTTTTAACCTTTACGGCCACAGAAATTGGAAATAAAAAAAAAGAAAATGTGGAAATACGGAAATAAATAAACGTAGAAATAAAATAAAAAATATATATAAATACAGAAATAAATAAATCAATAAATACAGAAATAAATAAATAAAATAATGTATAAATACATACATACATACAAATAAATGTATACATGTATAAATGCACAATTAAATAAATACATGTAAGAATATAGAAATAGCCTTTTTTATTACAAAAATGTAATAATTTTTTCTATTAAATTATTTACACTTTTCTTTATTTATTTATACTTGTGTATATATATATTTATTTATTTTTTAATATGGCAGTCCTGGTTCTCCATAAATCTGTAGAAGCAAATGTATGTGCCAGTACTTATGTCTTATTTAAATCACCAAATAGCAAAGGCATATTGTGTCACGTTTCGCGAGCAAGTGGACCCAAAATGCATGACAGCAGGGTAGGTGAACACAGATTTAATATTTAAATTAGTACGAGCAGCACAGACAGGCCTGGCAAGGACACATGACAAAATAACAATGAACCGACCAATACACGGCGTAACACAGGTGCTTATAAACTGATACACAACACAGGCCGTTAGAAAGAACGTAAGGGAGCAGGTGAAACCAATACAATCAACACAGGAAAAAGAAGGGCTGGGGAAGACCGCAGGCAAAAAGAACAGAAATAAACAAATGCCAGGGCAACGGGGGCCGGACTGTGACATATTGCACAACAAGCACGAAGACTGCATGGCATTAAACCTCAAATAATTACTTCCATCATGCAACTTTACTCTTGGAGGAAAACGTTCAGCCCACCCCGACAAAAAAAGAAAAGAAACTGCTACATTCAGTCTGAATACATTTAACCCTTTAACAACCCCACCAAGAAAAAAGCAATGGAAAAATTATTTTTTTGCATTTCTTGTTCTCTTGGGTCAATACTAACCACAATCAATTATAATTTTCAGTTTTTTAAATATAGGCCTCTACCAAATGGTTGAGATTACTTTTCATAGTTAAAGTAATGAAATTCATAAAAATACTAAAAACATGAGAGAAACTCAAATTTAATTCTGATTTATGAAGAAATAAACAACAATAAATGTTTATGGGCAATAGATTCACTTTATTTCTATTAGTATGTTACAAAACATTACTAGTTTCAAGTTGACAAAGGAAAATATAGCAAAAAGAAGAAAACTTGCATTTCTCAAATGTTTTATCTTAACCTCATCTATGCTGATGATACCACAATACTTAAATTTATGATTCCACTTCTGATTGCTTGCTACAGTGCAAAACATACTAAAACAGAGGAAAATATTGCACTTCTGTTTTTATTTTTTTCTCAAAACCTTATCTCTGTGGTGGTGCAACATAACAATATATTTACCATGAAGTGACAAATCAAATGTTTGGTTGAGATAGTTAGAAAAATTATTATACTATATTTGACATGTTTTATGAAATTAAGTAACACATTTCTGTCCATTGAAGCCTCAGACAGTATGATACGTCAAAAAAAAAAAATGCTTACAATGAAATATTTCACCAAAACCAGTAACATACTGTATGTCTGGAGGGATTTTCTTGATTTTAACTTCTTTGTTGGGTGTAAAATGAAGAGGCCTACTATTTACAGACACAGTGGCCTCTAGTGGATTTTTTTAGCATAGCATACAAACATTTTTTTTTTCTGGGAAACATTCCATTTGGTTGTACAATTGAGTTTTTGAGTCACCAAAAGAAAACAAGGCATAATAAATGCATCTGCACATCTACCGAATTGTAGAGATGGTTCAATTAGGTTGAGTTAATTTAAACACTTTAAGGAAAGTAACCGTGAACAAATCATAAATGCCTAACAAGCTTATTTTAACTTGTTAGCCTGACAAACAAAACACTTTATAGAGGAGAAACTTTGCACTAATGAAGCAACCTTGCCCTAACTTCAGCAACAAGAGAACTCCTTGACTTTGCCAACATCCATGTTGTACACAATGGTCTGAATGAATGTGTTCATGTTGTGGAGCATGGTGGTGTATGATGTGCCAAACACAAAATGTGCCTTAAACAGTTAATGAAAAGCACCAAGAGAAGAGGTGGGCCTGCAAGGTATGGCAGTCTTGTCCAGAATGAAGAACTGTTGGATTGCATTCTTCCTAATGTCAACAGCCAGGATATGTGGTTGAGTACTGGTAGTGATGGCATAGAGATGCGCCTGGATTCTTGTTCTAGTCTGAGAAAACAAACACACATGAATGTGTTGTAATACTATAAGTCAATAGTAAATTAGGAAAATATACAAACCTTCTTGAAGACCACAAGATGCTTCTCTGCTTGGGACGCAGACACCTTTACTGGCCTCTTCCGACCCTTACCAGAGGGTGGGATCAGGTGCAACTGCAGTAAAAGTGATGAGGTCACTGTCCCAACATGTAACAGAAAGGTCATGTTAACACACAAGTACGTTGATCGTCAACAGAATACAGCTCAGCCAAACGTGTGCTTTTGGAGGTTTGTTTTGACTGGTACTGTATTCTCTTATAATCATCTGCCAGCAAGAGTTATCCATTCTCACTGGTGGATGGAAGCTTTCTAAACTCAGCAAAAAAAGAAACGTTCTCTGACTTTACTGAAAGTAAAAACAATTTAAACGTAATGTGTGTAAATATTTGTATGAACACTTTAAAGAGTTAACACCATAAGACATAAACTAAAAATATTTTACAGACATGTGATTAATAGAAATAGAATAATGTGTCCCTGAGGCTCAAAATGAAAAGTACGAGTCAGTATCTGGTTTGGCCACCAGCTGCATGAAGTACTGCAGTGCATCTCCTACTCATGTACTGCACCAGATTTGTCAGTTCTTGCTGTGAGATGTTGCACCACTCTTCCACCAAAGCACTAGCAAGTTCCCGGACATTTCTGGGGGGAATGGCCCTAGCCCTCACCCTCTGATCCAAGAAGGTCCCAGACGTGCTCAATGGGATTGAGATGCGGGCTCTTTGCTGGCCATGGCAGAACACTTGACATTGCTGTCATGCAGAAAATCACACACAAAACAAGCAGTATGGCTGGTGGCATTGTCATGCTGGAGGGTCAGCATGAGCATGCAGAAAGGGTACCACATGAGGGAGGAGGATGTCTTCCCTGTACCACACAGCATTTAAATTGCCTGCAATGACAACTAGCTCAGTCCGATGGTGATGTGATATACCGCCCCAGACCATGACGGACCCCCCACCTCCAAATTGATCCCGTTTCAGACTACAGGCCTCGGTGTAACGGTTATTCCTTTGACGATAAACACGAGTCCGTCCGTCCGTGAGACAAAACCGTGACTAGTCAGTGAAGAGCACTTTTTGCCACTCCTGTCTGGTCCAGTGAAGGTGGGTTTATGCCCATAGGCGGTGTTTCTGGTGATGTCTGGTAAGAACCTGCGTTACAACAGGCCTACAAGCCCTCAGTCCAGCCTCTCTCAGCCTATTGCGGACAGTCTGAGCACTGAGAAGGGATTGTATGTTCCTGGTGTGACCCGAGCAGTTGTGTGGCCATCCTGTACCTGTCCCGCAGGTGTGATACTCGGATGTACTGATCCTGTGCAGGTATTGTTACACGCGGTCTTCCACTGCGAGGATGATCAGCTGTCCATCCTGTCTCCCTGTAGCGCTGTCTTAGGCGTCTCACAGTGCGGACATGGCACTGTGCCTCCCTGCCTCCCTCCCTCATGCTTAATGCACGTTCACGCAGATGAGCTGGGACCCTGGGCATCTTTTTTTTTGGTGTTTTTCACAGTCAATAGAAAAGTCTCTTTAGTGTCCTGTGTTTTTAGAACTGTGACCTTAAATGCTTACTCTCTGTAAGCTGTTAATGTCTTAACGACTGTTCCACAGGTGCATGTTAATTAATTAATTATGGTTAATTGAACATGCATGGAAAACATTGTTTAAACCCTTTACAATAAAGATCTGTAATTTGGTTTTTTACATTATTTTTTAAATACACAGTCCTGAAAAAAGGACGTTTCTTTTTTTGCTGAGTTTACATTGTTGGATGACCTTTTTCTTGAAAGTGGTCGGCTACCTCTCTAGAAGCTTTGCCTGATTTTGTCTAATGTCTAAACTTTCAGTAACTTGGATATTACAGAATTTATATGGAGAAACGTGCAACAAAGGCAATAACTAATCTTGTGACGTTTGCCTTTTTCCTGGTATTATTACCTCCAAATTATATTTGTCCATCTTTAGCAGTGCTAAGGAGCCTGAATCGTTTTAATCTTTTGCCCATTGCCATTCTTGCCATCATAATAATATTCAGTTAAGGTAAAAGGATAATAAAAACAGACAATTAAAAACATTAAAGTCAAGTGAAAGACATGCTCTGGTAAAGTTTAAAACATTTCAATATAACATTAGCATTACCACAACCATTACAGTGTGAAACTAATATTTTTAGAGAGTAGGTCACTAAGGTAGGGGAATAAGGTCACAATTCCTCTGGCATACATTTCTTTCACCAGTGTAGGTGTTGATTTACTGCAAGATTTAAGTAAATTACTGTATTTTACAAACAATAAATCACTATAAGTATCTGTCTGGTCCTGCAATATTGGCATGTGTATTTAGTTTAATAATGATAAATTACAGCCATGAGACAGCACTGTATACACTTTGGGCAATTTCAAATTGGCTACTGTACTACAGAAAATAATCACTTATAGAATTAAGTGACTTGATCAGAATTAAGTGACTGTATCAATAAGTCACATTTTAAGAGATTTCAGTCAGAATTTGTATAAGCATCACATATACTATCTCCGCTAGACATACAAAAAATGTAAGAGAAGTGTCACAAGAAAGCATTGTAGTTTGTAGGTCAACTTACTTACATTAACTTCTGTATCCAGCCTGTGACCCTTTCTAGAAGGGCTATCTGGAAGTAAGATTGGATCCTTCGGGTCTGTTGAATCGAGGAAGGCTGTATGGGACTGCTCAGGAGAGGCTACCTTGGACACAGATTCTAACCATAATTAGAGAAGCAGGAGAAGAAACATTATACACAGTTTCGTCATAAACCAGTCCATTATCTACACTGCGGTTTTCTTCTCAGAAGTAATCTGACAGCTATTAATTAGTATCAAAATATATTAATTACAATAATTTGATATAAAATTTTTAAAATTATTAGATTTTTTT
The DNA here is from genome assembly GCA_025399855.1 of Forbesichthys papilliferus. Lineage (NCBI taxonomy): Eukaryota > Metazoa > Chordata > Actinopteri > Percopsiformes > Amblyopsidae > Forbesichthys > Forbesichthys papilliferus. Next base: position 191 of record JAODOY010000838.1, on the reverse strand, counting down.
TTCGCTTTAATAAATCCGACTCATATCATTTTATGCAAAATAATGCGTAGGTTAAAATAGTTATTTATTTTAGTGGTAAGATATCTATAAAAATGTGAATTAAACATTGTTGGCTAAAAACAATTTTATTCTTTCGCTTTAATATGTTCGAGTCGCATATCATTTTATGCGAAATAGTGCGCTGGTTAAAA
>JAODOY010000837.1:0-13368 GCA_025399855.1 Forbesichthys papilliferus | reverse complement strand
GCTGGTGTGCTGGTATACCAGCTAGACCAGCACTACACCAGCACTAACCAGTATGAACCAGCCTGGACCAGCACTACACCAGTACTAACCAGTGTGAACCAGCCTGGACCAGCATGGTGGTTTATGCTGGATCTTCTAGCAGGGCTGTTTTGACCACCTCACTGTACAAGTCTGTTTAGTGGAACTCTCTCAATGAGAAAACACACCTCACCACCCCACAGGCCACACCAGCCTCTTTTGAGCCATTGTTGGATGTGTACGGTCGGCTTGGTTTGGTGCATTATGGCCTCAACTACACACAGATGAATCTGTGTAACAGCTGGAAATAAACACAAATAAACACGACGTTTGGACCCATTTGCTGTTATGAAAGACATAAATGTGTTGTTTAGAAGTAGAATGGCCTCTCTTCTATTGCCCTATGTATGCTGTTTTATCACAAAATAGTATAATTTACACAACAATACTGGCATGAGTTTTTTAGTGTCAGAACTGAAGTATGTTATGTCAGTAATACTAGAGAGGCTTTTATAACCAGCCTTGTTTTGTTTTATCACTGCCTTCCTGTATTAGCTGTTGTCATTATCGGCTTGACATCATCTTCTAACTATGGATAATGATTGATGAGTGTGGATAAGCTCAGTGGCTGATCTTCCAAAACACCAGACACCTGGACTCTAGACGATCAATAGGAGAGCAAACACACAGTTCTCTGTGTGTATAAGCAGGTGGGGTGGGCAAGTGGAAGACTGCCAGGCAGAGGGTTGTTAGTTCAAAGGATGGTTTAGGGCTGCTTGTTTTTTAGATGTGAATGGCAGGAACTGACTCTTGGAATGAAGCAAGTCAAGTTGTCTCAGTGTCGGGTTAATGCCAAGGCACTGTGAACTCAGCTGTTTGTTTCAGACACACACACTTACTGTACACAAACATGCACACGCAAAGATGTACATGTTGTATGCATTAATCAATCAGTTAAATGTGAAATTGCTTATCTTCATTTAAGTGAATTAAACATTAGGAGAAATGGGAATGGGAGGGAGAGTGTGTGTGTGTTAGAGATAGAGCCCATCAAGCTGCTCCATCTGAGGCACTCTGGTTACGTACTGAAGGTCTTTCATCACTCTATAGAGTGCTATAAGGCGGCTTCAGTGCAGAACAACATTGTTTCCTGTGGAGAGAACTGTTTCAGCAAGCAGTTGTATTTCACAGCAGTTCATTGTGCAATGAGAAATAAAGTAGTAGATGGTTTATCTTGGCAATGAGATATTAAATAGATGGTGTATCTTGTGCAAGAGATATATAGATAGTTTATCTTGTTTAATGATATATACAGTAGATGGTTTATCTTGTTTAATGAGATCTATATAGATGGTTTATCTGGAGTGGATATACTGCATGACTGTTGTGCTGTGCGACCAGAGCATTACATGGCACACTATAATTATTATTATATAGTAAATATAATCATATATTATAGTTTGGTTTTTCAACATGTGCGCTGTACCCCCACATCTACACATCTCCCCAATAGCAGAAGAAATGTACACACACACACATATAGAGGCATGCATGCATTAACCAATATCTTTCTCTCCATTCTGACTTTTGGGTGTATTTCCCTCCATTTCTCTGTGCTGCTGATAACCAACATTCTAAAGCTAGCAATAAGGTTGACCACACACGTCGCCATAGCAACACAGTCTTAATGATGGTGACGCGTGTGACCCAAAGACTCCCATCTGATTTGGAGTGTGAGGCCACTGTGAAGTCACAGCTCAGTTGACTCCACAGTGTTTTCCTCTAATTTGCCTCCCGCTCTCTTTTCCTTCCGCTTATTCATCAGCGTCTCCTCTCATTCTCTCGTCAGACGGCCGATGATGATGCTGAACAGACACTCCATTGAGCAGGTTGGACGCCAGTGTTTTGTTACCACACACACACACACACACACACACACACAGAGCCCATGTGCGTTCTTAGCGCTGAGCCCCATTTTGTGCTATTAGCACTGTAATGCCTTTGCAGTTGACCTCATTGACCAGGTTGTAGATGTTACCATGGAGACAGAGAAATGAAAAAAACACAAGAGTTTCTGAAGTGTCCACTCTATGTGTGCTTGGATACGTCCAAGACACAAATACAGTACACGCATTAATACAAGTGCGCGCACACACACACACAAAGTGATTACAATTTGTTTCTAATCTTGAGTGTGCACACATAAACATGCTGTATACGGCATAGATCTGTAAGCACACCTCTTCAACAAGGCAGATGCTTTGGATAGCACTCACGTTGCTTGTTTGTATGTCTGGAAAATAATATATTGTTTCTCTTCTTCATAATTTGACATCCTCTCGTGTTAAATATTGCTAGCAGCATAATTATGTTCCATTACTGTTCATTTCCGCTTAGACATTCTGATTAGATTGGGTTTCTCCAAACTTCCTCCAGGGGCTTAGTGAAGATAAGAGACTTCATTGCTGCTCCCTCTACTGGTGATTATGTATGATTTATTAATTGAGACTATTTTTAATTTTAAACAAATTATTACTCTGAAGAAATCCATGTTTCCCGTTCTCTTTACATCTGGCGTTCTAACATTTCTCTTTTCAGCATTGTGAAATTATATCATATAGAAATATATTATTATAGATTTTTCTTTTGACATTGTCAAAATTCAGTTAACGGCTATAGGCAACACCTTTTACAGCTGTCGTCAATCGCGATTAGCATTCCTTACCTTTAACGCTTTGATTTGTAGAATATTGCTTGTAATGCAAAAGGTGCAATAGGTTGGGATTAACATACACACACACACAGACCTTATTCCCGATGTTTTACAGTAGGTCTATTGTATACTGTAAGATATTCATAATTGTTCATGGAAATGTATTATTCTACTTTAAACAATGTATCTCAGTCCCAACCAGAGCCTACTTGGCCGTTTGCACCTTCCTTTCAAATGTATTAAATGTAGTAAATGTAGATGCTGTTGCAATCACCTGAAATAGCATTTAGGCTTGATAGATCACATTGTGTGTAGTAAATGTAATGTATTTGCATGTTCCCTTTATTTTTCTATTAACATTGAAATGCCCCAAATTGCATATTCAAAATTCATTAAGGCAAACGTAGCAAATTAACAATGTGTGCGATCTTTGCACTTTTGATAGACGTCATCATTAGTAGACCAACTTATATAAGATATTTCATATATATATCAAGTTTGCACACGTTTTTACTCATGCAGACCTTTAGTAAATCTGGCCCCTACTGTGGAAAATGTAGGCAAGTAGTCGTCTCTGCATATTCATTTTATTATTATTATGAAACTATACAGACTATACAGAGCCCATTCAATACATGTTCTTGATCAAAGACAACAATTTAGCTAACTATGACTGTGATGCCTCGTGATCCCCGTCCTGTCCTAGTCTCGTCACCTCATGTGTTTACCTTGTGTTTAAGGCCTGTTTTCCCATCACTCCCTGCCTCGTGTTTCCCAGTCTCGTTATTCCACCCGTATCTGTTTATTCATGTCTAATGTGCTGCATCTGTTCCTCATTGTTGTTAGCCAATGGTCTTCATGTCTTGTCTATTTGTGTATTTAGCCGCGTTTGGGTCCTCACCTCGTGCAACCGTGACAACGAGGCTGATTGGCTATAGGTTTACCGGCCTGAAACAACGATTTCCAAGCTTTCCAGAATGATTCTCGCAGCTAAGTCAAACTAACCAACCTCATCTCGCAAGGCTAATGTTTACCCTCATTCATTTGATAAGCGCCACCACAAGGATTTATGAGGTAGTGACTCATTTTATTAAAATTTACGGGGGAAGTTTGTTTATGCATGCAAGTTTTAATAATTACTTAATTAACATTGATATTTGGCAGCAGTGTATCGAAAACATATCGCAAACGGTAGTGATTCGATATATTGCCATATCGATATGTTGTCCCAACCCTATTGTACAGTATGTAATTGTGAGATGACGCAATGACGAGGCACGGGTATGCAAACAGTGGCCCCGTTTACGCTGTTCTGTCGATCTGTCCTACCTTGTCAGATTGTCCTACCAGCACTAAATTGAAGTTGATCCAGGCACAATATAGTAGGATACTTGTCATATTGTGCTACCTGGCCGAAATAAGTATGCTACCAATCTGCACATGGCTAAAGTACTGTAGCTTACAGTGTCAGTGAAAAAAGCATTTTATGGCACAATAGGCTACATTTAATTTTATAAATAAAAAGGCACACAGATTTGAGCCTTGGAAATTGGTAGCCTATTGGGAGATTACAAAGTACCAAATTATATTTTCGTTGTTGTGAATGTTGGGAAAGTTTAACCACGGTTGCCAACTAGTTGTAACGGTTGTAACAAGTAGAGAAAATGATGGGCGTGTCTCGATATTGATGCAATATGCGCATGCATAGTATGAAAACGTTGTACAATCTGACGGGTAGGATACAATGTCAGAACACTGGCACTGATAACCACGCAAAGCCCAATTAATCTTACTGAATTGATGCAATAGCCTCGGCATATGCACCTAGCACACTCAAAGCCTATCGTTCACTTAAACCGAGCTGGTTACAGCGTTGACAAGAAAACAACGTGAAGCTTTGCTGGTTTGCACTGTATTGTGCTCAAACAAGACAAGAGATGAGCAGAAGAGCAGAAATCCACTCATTAGGCCAAGACAATAGTTGGGAAGTCGTAAACTGTATTTCTCGTCAATTTAGTAAATAGAGCCGGAGGTACACTACAAGTTCTGTTGTTACAGACAAGGCTGCAACCGTACTGCCAGCATTGCTTCCAAAGGCTCAGCCATAACTACACTGGTCGATCATTTTCATGCTGCTCATGATCAGCTGTGAGCAACGTGGTTCCAAAAGGGCATCCTTTAACAATACTGACATGTCATGAAGTCGTCATGAAGTTGTCAGAGCTTCCGGTTGCATGTCTCGCGAGTCTAATGGGCATCATTTGCCTGCTCACACTGTATGTCAAACGACATCCGGTTCAGCCAGGTTGCTGATGTTATGACTGACATCTCATCTCAAGATCGAGCTTGAAGCGTGCCTTACGTTGTATTTGGCTCAGCTTCTTCTGTTTTCTTTCCCTCCCACAGTATAAGTAAAGTAAATAAACATGCAGCAACAATAACTGAATAATGTGGGAAACCAGTATGTTTGAGTAGTCTAGAGAAGAGTAGATATAAAATGTCCTGCATGCATGGGCTTGTTAACATGGTATTCTCTTATGGCATTAGGTTGATAAATTACTTTCTCACCTCTTTGGATTGTGCTAAAAAGGCAATTAATGCCCAAGGAGAAAATGCCTGTGAGTGAGTGTATATTGCATGCATCTTCGAAATAGTTCTCTTTTTTTTTTGTTCTGTCCCAAGCCTGAAATGTAATAGATTTAGGCTTTGTTCTAGCATGAGAAACACAATTTACATAATGTACCACGCAAAATGGATTCTCTCTGCAACACCCAAAAAGGATTTCACCAGTTTCTGAGTGAAACCTTAACCTTTGATGTACTGAATCCTTGCCCTTGTGAGCACAGCAGAATAAAAAGCTTTGCAGTGGTATTAATGATGTTAATGTATGTCTCTTGGTTTGTTTTTCTAATGTGGATGCCATCAGATGGCCTCTGGCGACATATACCTCTCTAACGATCTGAAGTTGATCATCACTGTGGTAACTGGCAGCCACTCAGCAGCACAACACGTCATCATGTTTTTATAATAAACTCCCGTAGTGGGGTCAGGGGAGGAATGAAGAGAGCATCTGACAGCTATACGCTTGTGTTGTTGTAGCGACATGCAACCCACCCTGACGTCTATTACACCTCTCTTGATGTTAGTTAAAGGGACCATATGTGATCTGGCCTGCAACTAGAATTCACATCAAGCGTCAGCATCTTAGACGGAAACAAATGGTTTGTGGGCCAACATGCACACATACACTCTGCACTAATATGCAGGGGGAAAATCAACTCTGTGTGATTGCAACACATAGAGGGAATGTGATGGTAATCTCTGCTCAGGACACAATTGCTCCACTATTGCACTAAGGTAAATGCTTTGCACATGCAATAAAGAAACAACAATCATCAAGTAAATATGTGAAACAATTAAACCATTTACGTCTGCACACACACTATGCATGGGAACTAAAAATGAGCAGAGGTTCATGAATATGAGCTAATTAGACTGTGGGTTAAGTCACCATGAAACCACATGAGTGTTATGAGTGTGTTTTGCTGATTTGGCCACTTCTTGGAGACATGCTGATGACTAATCCACGTACTCCGGGGGGCATAATGTATATCATACATAACTATAATAATAAATCACTGGCTCTTTGTTACATTATTGACTAATATAGAAACAATGGCAAGTCAATTTCATTGACACATCCTGTCATATTCTGTAACTTAGGCTCGCTTCCTTTCTTCTTGGTGTAACAGCGCTGGGGATAATATAGTACTGTACACGTATGAAAATGCTGTTGTTTTGATGAAGTCTAATTGGAGACAGAATAGGAGAAAGATGAAAAGGAATAGAAAGGTTGTCTAGCTCTTGCATCTGTCCAATGCAACGCAGACACACACACACACACACACACACACACACTCACACAAACAGCCTTTCATGCTGAAGATTGGCAGTCTAATAACATTGATGAGAAATACATCTACATTTCTGTATACGTGTATGTGTGCGTGCACAGTGCATTTGTATGCATGTCCTTGGGAATCTGTGGATACTGTGTTCATTCTGCATTAGTTTGAGGCCTCCTGTTTATTCGAGGCAATCCTTAAAGGGAAAGCAGTATCGATGTGTTTCCATGTGCTTCAGCAGCACTACACTACCTACCTGCTGTGTTTGAACCTCCTATGCTCCCACTAACTGGGTGTGCAGACAAATAGCTAAGCACATGTTCTTCTACAATGTGTTTCAAAGTAGCTGATTGTATGTGTTATTGTTAGGGTTATATTTTCAAGAAATACATTCATATATATAAATATAAAACCAAATATATCATATATTATATTAAAACAAAAAAGAACATGTATCTAATACTATTCTCACTTTTGTCAGAAAGCATTTTTAACCAAAACAAACTGTTCAATCAGTTCACCATACAGTAGATGTGTTTATTGTTTAGCTTCCCTTGAATATTTGGGTGAGCTCATGTTGTATTTGCTCTGGCAGATACTGTACACTGGACAGTATATCTGGCCAGAGGCCATCCTCCCATTCGGAAATATTTCTGCCAGACCTAGAAATCAACGGGTTAATCACAACTGTGATAAACTGTACAGAGGTGCGTTGTATGGCAAGGCACTTCATGAATAACACACTATCTAATTGCTTCCAAATTAATTTTGGTCTGATTAAGCATTTGCGAATTAGTCAGGCGATGGCAGGCAATTGAATTTCCACATTCACAAGAAATTCACTTCTAAACAAATAATTATTAATGAGAATGCCTCTGTGTTATATAATTGTAATAACAGAATATATTTTATATAAAATGTGTAACTTACCATGACCTTACACTGTAGGTATGTTCTAAACCAGCAACAATTCTATAATCTAAATGTAATACCTGCCATGACATCTATGATGATGACATAGGCCTGGTGACGCCGTATACGATGCCCTTCAAAAGGCCAAGGTCACAGAGCAGGTACAGGAGCACAAGGCAACAAGAGGCACGGTGGTAGAGCAGGGTGATAGGTAATGGGGGAATTGCTGGTTTGAACCCCGCTATCTCCTGACCAAGTGCCAAGGTGTCCCTGAGCAACACACCCTTAACCTTTAACACCTTTAATGTGAGGCTGCTGTAAAGCGCTTTGACTGATCAGAAGGTTGGAAAAACCCTATATAAATGCAGTCCATTGATTTTTACATTTATTGCATTTGGCAGATGCTTTTATCCAAAGCGACTTACTTACAATTATTAGCAGGTGCAACCAATATTATATCAGAATGTCAATATATAATTAAATCATCCAACAACTTTCCTAGTGGCCTGAATAATAGTATAATATATATATATATATATAATAGAATAAAAGTGACAAATACTAAAGTGCTAAATAAATAAGAGCAGAATTTGATTTATTTTTTTATTTAAGAATAGAGTAGAGAGAAAAAATAACCATTAGAGTAAGAAACTTGAGTTAGCATTGAGTGCTAGGAGGTGGTGAGGTCTCTAGTCAAGAAGGTGGAGAGAATCGTGAAGAGGTGTGTCTTGAGTCTCTTGTGGAAGATGGGTAATCTTTCAGCAGTCCTGACTATTGCTGGAAGCTCGTTCCACCATTGTGGACAGATAACGTTGGAGACTTTGATGAGCGAGTCTTGAGACCTTGTAGCCGGCCAGTTGAGGTGGCACTGTGGCAGGTGTATCGTGAAGAGGTGCTCTTATTGGGACCTGAAACCAGACCATTGCTTGGAGATAGCTCGGGGCAGTTTTATTTACTGCCTCGTAGGCCAGTACCAGTGTCTTGAATCAGATGCAGGTTGCAATAGGGAGCCAGTGAAATTCTTGGAAGAGGGGGTTACATGGGAGAACTTGGATTGGTTGAATACCAGACGGGCTGCTCCGCTTTCGAAGGGTCTGGTAGAGCACGCTGGTAGTCCGGCTAACAGATAGCTGCAGTAGTCCAGACTAGCTTGGACCAAGAGTTGCTTCCCTTGTGAGGAACGGCCTTATTCTTCTGAAATTGTAGAGGGAGAATCTGCAAACTGTTGTTGTTGTGATGTTTGCTGCGCATGATAGTCCAGGATGACTCCAATACTCTTTACAGTATGAGAGGAGGACACTGTGGTGTTCTCAAGGGTGATGGACAGGTCCACATGAGGACTGTCAAGGTTTAGTTTGAGGTGATGTGTAGACATCCAGCCACTTTTATAATTTTGATAGATAATATAGATAAGATTCCTCCCTGTGGTCCCTTCCCAAAGGTTTTTTTGTACCCATTTTTCCCTTTCCTGGGGGGAGGAGCAGGATAACGGGTTGTGGTTTGTTTCCATGTGACATTTAGGCCTGTACAGCCCTTTGAGACTGTAATGTGATAATAGGCTATATAAACCATATTGACTCGGCAGAGCTCCTGATAGAGAAAGAAGACCTTTAGCAAAGCAGCTCAAAGCCTGTCAGGACTCATGGACTCAACCCGCCGAAGCTACTGTAACAGTGGCCAGTAGGTAGCACTGTGCAGTAAGTTATGAAAACGTCACTCTGCGACACCTCAAGGACGCTCTAGTCTAGTGGCTGATGCTAGACCCCTTGGTCTTAAACATTCATGCTAGAGCATGCACCTCGAGTCCCAGGTCGGGACTGCCCTGTTACACTGTAAGGTCTCTAGGGCTCCCCCCAGTAACACCACAGAGAGCCAGACAGACATGGCCGCCCTTCTGACTGAAGCCTGTAGTCGAATATGATTCTAGAACACTTACTATACAGTATGGTCCTGCGTGGCAGTGTGGAAAGCCACGTGACACAAATACAGGAAGGGACCTTTAACGTGAAGAGTCTCACTTATTGACGGCCTCTGGTCTTGCATCTCACACAAACACTATTGAACACACCATGCATTTACAGGCAACTTGCAAGCCGATCGAAACCAACAGCTCTGCTGCCATGTTGATGCTGAACTGAATCTGTCATTAGCTAACCAGGCCTGCTGTGTTAGCTTGAGGAGGAGTGCTTGCTATCTATGGACCAACACCACCTTCAGATGAAGCTACTGTAGCAGGACCTGTTGGGGTGGGGAGTATAGGCACAGAAGGGGGAAGACAAACAGCTGGGTGGAAGATACCATTGCTAGGCTGCACCTGAAGCTCTGTTCTGTTGCACGGAGGACCATGAAATTCCATCGCCACTGGCTGTTGGCCTGACATCAGCCAGGTTTCCCCAGCTAAGAAGAGGGAGAATGGAACCCTGGCAAAGTATATCATATTCTTTCACCAAGCACCCACTTCTACCATGTCTCTATAATCTGATCTACGAAATGACCTGCAACAGTATGACCAGTTTGACCAGTGAAGTTTGTCCTATTTTTATAACGCATTCACTTTTATCAAATGTGCATTTACTAATTATTCCTAAAAGTATTCTGTTTTTTTATTAATTGGAATTGGGACCATTTAAAATTATCAAACTGAAATTAAATTCTGATTTAATAATAGCACTTTCATAACTAGATTACACTTAGTCTATAATACATTTAATGATTTGATATTTAATGTACCAGTACATTCACATATTGTATTCAATTAATCTGATCATGACAGTTGTTTAACATCACACTAGTAAATAGCTATACTTGCTTATGAATATTTTGTTGCGTTAAAAAGGTAATGCATTTAGATTATTCTTGGATCGTGCCCCAAAATACTTGCTGCTCTGGCATATTGTGCGTGTGTGTGTATGTGAATATGCCTTCATGTGTGTAAAAGGCATTGGCTCTGTCTGGCGGAGAGAAGACATGGGATATAAAAATGTAATGCTGCACACATGCAAGCTGAGACCAGGCATACTGCCAGTTGAGAATTATGGATAAGAATAACACAAAAACTGTACTCAAGTCATATTTGTTGAATAATATATGTAATTTATTAATGCAGCATAGCACTTCTTTTTTGAGGTGTAAATATGAGAAATGTATTTAATATGTGATAAAAAGTATGAATATAAAAATATTCGAGCAGTCTTTTGCTTATTGAGGGCAGGATTTGCGTCCTTGAAGATAATGAGTTCATTAGCAGCAACTGTTTTTGTCTGAATAATAGCGATCGTATCAGTGTCACCAACCCGCAGGCTTCAGGCTGACAGAATAAAACTTTAGAATTGGTGCTGCTGCTAGTTCTGACTGTGGCATGCACCTACTGTATGTGGTTCTATATGTAAATGGGATGATAATGGGTTTAAATATTGAATAATTTCCGAGTGAGTATAGGAAATATTTCACGCTATTTTACAAAGGTCTCCTTCCTTGCTCAACCAACCCGCGGACATTTTGATATTTCGTCGCCGAACAAGTCAGGTCCTCTGGGCACCTTTGCGAAAACATGCTTACCCACAATGCCTTTTCCCTTCGGCTTTATGCAAAGACGGATTGACGCTGAAACATAAATAAGCCTTCACACTGCCGGTATGGCGGCAGCTTGCTGTGTCGGTGCTGGGATGGACCCAAGCTGATGAGCTGTCACTCCCGGTTGGGAGTCCCACTTAGAGTCATTCCCTGCGTGTCAGTATCGATTCAGCCTCTGTGAAACCAGCTGGTGTACAAGTTAGTGTGTATGTGGGCGAGAGGATGAGTGAGCGTGCGTTGTTGTGAGTGCACGTGTCCGCGCATGTGTTCACTCCTGGTAGTCTTCTTGTTTGGCAGTTGTCTTCTTGTTGACCAAGAAGGTGATATGGAGCCGCACTGACAACCCAGAGGGACAGAGCAATTCATCATGGCTTCCTACAGACACACTGTATTGCAGCTGCTTGCAGTGCACACGCACACACACACACACATACTGTATGCACGCATTCACACAGAAATAGATACACACACACGACACTTGAACCTGAAAATTATCTTTAATTTCCCCCCCTACATTTCCTCTTCCTTAGAGACCAAGGCAGAGCTGGAGGACCTCATGGCGGATATCAAGAAGCTGGCCAACAAGATCCGCTCCAAATTAAAGAGTAAGACAAATATGTGTCTTCTTTCTAACTCTAGCATTCAGTAGTTGGTTATCCATGACTTTAAGACTAAAGCTGCCATCTAAGCCTAGCTTCCACCAACATGATGGCTGCTGACACTGCAGGGGGCGAAAAAGGTGTTCTTGGTGGATATTGTCTGGCAATGCCTGTGGACGTCTACGGATGTCTGTGACTTGTCTTTTCTGGGTATTACCAGAATGAATGATCGCTGCTTTGTTTGCATTACTTACATTCAGAGGACATATTATTTTACTCAGCAGTAAAACTATTATGTATTAACATTACCAATTACACATTAATAAATTAAACACTCACAGCTGCAACTACTATGATTATGAGTATCGTGGTAGTAGCAATATTGGCCAGGTAGTGTGTGGGCAGTAAGTTACGTAAACCTCACTCTCCGACAAATCAAGAACGCTTTAGTGATAGATGCTAGAGCCCTTGGGCTTTAGCCTCCCTTACATTCCATTTGCAATCTGTGATAGCGAGGTTTGAGGTGGGAGAGACCTCCGTCACATGAGCATTAGGCAATTCCCGTTTCCTTCGAGTAATACTTATTATTACGTATTTTAAAATGTTTCCGTGCCAGTGTGGATAGCCAGTGTCTTGTTATGTCAGGTTAGCCAGGTTAGGATGCTAGCCTTTAATCTGCAATATGTTTGCCAAAGCAATTATTGTGATAATATAGCACTTGCTGCTAGAGGACAAAGCAAATGGAAACAAATGGAGTGTGGAAATGATCAACAGCAACATCCTCAGTTTATGTGTTTATGTATTTGTGATATGTGATGGATGCTAACATCACATATCACATCACATAACATGGGCAAAATATGATTTAAGATGATTACGTCGATAGCTACTTTTAGTTTATTAATATTTTTGTTAAAATATGGTGTTTATAAGATAAATGTACATATTCATACATTTGTATTAATAGCTAGTGTGTAGGAATATTTTCTCAAACACAGGCAGAGGCGGGGTTGGGCTGGAGAATCAAGCTTCTACGTTCAGACGCAAGAAAGTATTAAATAAAGCAATTACATTATGGATAATATATGTAATATAGTATATACAGTATTGTCTCCCAAAAACCGCAATAACAGTTTTGAGACATAATGTATCCTAACCAAAATGTATTTGTGTTAACTGACAACTTACCAACTGAATTGCGCTAGTCTGTTGACTGCAGGATTGTCTTGCGGGATAGTGATACCGGTATGTCCTTCTGATTTGATTTGTTTTGTATTGTTTCACGGCTTTCATTCGCTTTGATTTCCCTTGCTTCTTGACTTCTCCATATTTCTCACACAGCTTGGTCACTCAACTTTGGAATAACAATCTCATTCCTCTCACATCAGACTAGCCTTTGTCTAGCCACTGACATACCTGGTCCCTCTTAGGCTCAGGTGTGATAGAGCCAGGGCTGGGGATACACATACTGCTGCACAGCATGGCAACACTGCAGTCAGCAAGTAGATATTAGCCCCTATCTGTCCCCAGGCCTGCATACAGGAGTGCCATAATCTACTCTTACCCAGGTGGCCTCTCTCTCTCTCTCTCTCTCTCTCTCTCTCTCTCTCTCTCTCTCTCTCTCTCTCTCTCTCTCTCTCTCACACAC
>JAODOY010000836.1:0-13369 GCA_025399855.1 Forbesichthys papilliferus | reverse complement strand
TGTATGTGTGTGTATATGTGTCGGTGTGTGTGTGTATATGTGTGTATATGTGTGTGTGTGTGTGTGTGTGTATATGTATGTGTGTGTGTGTGTGTATATGTATATGTGTGTATATGTGTATATGTGTGTCTATGTGTGTGTGTATGTGTGTGTGTATATATATATATATATATGTGTGTGTGTGTGTGTGTATATGTGTGTGTGTATGTGTGTGTATATGTGTGTATGTGTGTATGTGTGTGAGTATGTGTGTGTATGTGTGTGTGTATGTGTGTGTGCGCGCGCTCACAGGAAGTGATGTCATCTTCAAGTCGCCTCAGTTCCTCTTCAACTGCTTTAATCCGCAGCTCTCTGTGTTCAGATGGACCTCCTGCAGGAGACCAAGGCATCTGCTAACAGCAGCTCCTGCCATAGGAGGAGCAGCAGCAGCAGCTCCTGCCATAGGAGGAGCAGCAGCAGCTCCTGCCATAGGAGGAGCAGCAGCAGCTCCTGCCATAGGAGGAGCAGCAGCAGCTCCTGCCATAGGAGGAGCAGCAGCTTCTACTTTAAAGCTTAAGGAAATGTGCTCAAGCTAATGAATGAATCTAAACCGAACTATTTGACATACAAGTTATTCCATCAGTGATTAGTTGTTGTCTCCATCTAGTGGACCTTCTGAAACACTGCTGTAATGATTTGAACACCCTACATTTATGTCAACATGTTGGAATCATTTCGCTGTTCCCCACGTCAGTACAGACAGACGTCAGACAGACCATAGCACTGGACCACCACTGTCACATTCACATCAGGACTCCATCTCAAGTGCTGGGGCCATGGAAACACTACTTACATGCTACTGGAGAATGGACCTGTGACATGTCCCTCTATATAGCCTGAACAGACACACCACAACAGTAGCTAAGAGGGCGGGGCTTAGCAATAGGTCAGTAGTAGTAGACACATTGTTGTGCCCACTGCAGCGTTGTGTAGCTGTGATTTGCCCTCAGTTTGCTTAGCTGGGAGTCTGAATAGCTGTAGCCCCAGCAGAGAGACAGTAAGACAAACAGAGGGACAGACAGACAGTGAGACAGGACACTGACAGACCTTAGCCTTCTCTACAGTGCGTGAGTAATGCGGTTGTGTCTGCACATGAGAAGCTGTCAGAACTGGGACCAGGCCAGGCAGAAAGCCCCCTTTGGCATGCTGACACAGGAAACAGAAATCCCCCTCATCTCTCCCTCTAAAGGCCCGGGGGTCTTTCATACCCTACAGACGGCATCACACCTAGCCTTCAGCATGTGCTCTGGTTCAGGACCTGCCGTCCAACCACACATCATCAGAACATTATAATGCTAATGCTAAAGTCAGCTATTGTAAACCAATTGTAAGCTAATACACATTCTCAAATACAGAAAAATATCTCCTCACATTCTGCTAGTTTACTGATCTCTGTGCGTGCTGAAAGAAATAATATGGAGCATCTACACAGCCCTGGCTCCGTAAATAGGAACATAAAGGGGCGGACACTGCTCACAAGCAATGCCCTTGGCTTTGCAATGTGTTTTAATGTGCGGGGGCAGAGCTTCTGAAAGAGTTTCTTATGAGCTTGAAGTTAGCAAGCTGACCCTGCCTTTAAGAACCACCGCCAAGTGCAGTAACAGATTTGAGCCACAAGGGACACAAATGGCGTGTGTTCTTCACTAGAGGTCAGACATGCTCCACTACAGCACGTGCTCGTGGACACAAGGCGTGCAGTTGCACGAACGGCACGACAGCTGATAAAATGCCGCTGTCCACGGCCGGCCGCGGCATACCAGCGGCATACCAGCCGTGCCTTGGGGACCGCAGCAAGGTCCGTGCCGAGCCGGGCGGCTAATCGCAACACTACACAACACTATCCTTGGCAACGTGTCCTGTGTGTGTGGGGGGGTGGTTGGGGGGGGGGGTTCAAATATTAAGCTCTACCCAAAATGACTCACTTCAATGTGTCAGTCAGAATGCACACTCCTTAAATGGCTTTGCTGTGTGCTGCTGTCGTGCATCATTTATATTCAGACCTAACTGCATGAACAGGCGGAAAGAGAGAAGTGTAGGGAATGGTGCGTATCTCCACCTCCCGTAGGAGGAGTGTCGAGCAACACACCACACTACAGACACACCTGACCCGAACACACCGTAGAGAAACTCCCTCTGCGTTTCGTACTACTACTACTACTACGGAACAGACACACTCGCATTCACCTGAGGCGGAGGCGGACTCGAGCGACCTCGGGGCGGCCCGTCCCAGGAAGCTGAGCACGACGTACTCGGTCTCGTAGCGGAACCTCTCGGGCACGGCCGTGGGAGCAGCCATCGCGGTCAGCGGCGGAGACGTTATCCTGCTTGAGACACAGCTGTGGTTTGGTTACACCAAGTTTTGACGTGCTGGAAGTTCAGCTGCTGCGTGACCGGACACGCAGCGTTAACGTGCCCCGTCTCACCTCACCTGCGGGGTATAGGCCTAACGTAGAACACGTGCTCCTCTAAACAGCTGACAGGGCGGGGGGTGGTGACTGACACACACACTCTATCACAACAGCAGACGACACGGGTAAACTCAGGAAACTACGAACAGTGTGCACCATCTAACCTCCCCGACCCTCCCAGCATGTTCCCACTATACGATGTTGTGTTGCAGCTAGCAGCGGTTGGTTAGCCGCGCCGTGGCCGCTGATTGGCTGTCTGCCACGCCTCCTGGGCGACCGCTACGCGGGCATGAACCTGCACCGCACGCAAGCTAAACGCGGCACCCGGTGAAATACTCCTAATAAATGGGTCCGATCCTATGACGCATCCAAGGTTCTGGAACTCTTACCCGTGTCCGGGGGCAGCAGTGCCCGGGGGAGTCGGCTCACTTCGGCACTGTTGTAGATAGATGGCAATAGAGTACTGAGTGCTGCCGCCGCCGAACCTCAACACGGGCTGCCTGCTGCGTCACAGCGACACCCTGTGGACGACTGTTGGCATTTCACAGAGAGCGAATGCGCTTGGCTTCGCTTTACCATATGTGTAATTCACAAATATAAATACATTTAATTCTGCTTTTTGGTTGTGCACTATGTAACGCAGATCATCGTTGTGCATTTTGTGAATGTTTATAAGGTTTGAGGACTAGTCATTTGTCACGTGACCGCACTGTGTGCGTCGCGGTGCGTCGGCAGAACGTTTTGGTTGAAGCCTTCCTATAAACTTCCTCTTCTCATATTCAATATCGGCAAAGCTGGATTATTTTGCGAGCTCTGAAGAAACTATTTCACGCAGCGACCATGGCTCTCAGCGATGCTGCCGTTCAGAAACAGGTAATGTGAACGTTGGACAGTTAGGATAGATATTTTAATATTTGTTATTCATATTATTTGTTGTAATATTTGGCGGTATAGGTGTAGGTCTTCCTAATACTTAAACGTTTCTCCCGACAGATAAAGCACATGATGGCCTTTATTGACCAGGAGGCCAGCGAGAAAGCACAGGAGATTGAGGATAAGGTGAAGTGCATGTTGATCTTCTCGGAGCTCAGTGTGTTGCTGACGCACGATGTGCTTTGCTCATGGGTCCGTAGGCAAACGAGGAGTTCAACATAGAGAAAGGCCGTTTGATACAAACTCAGCGGGTGAAGATCATGGAATATTATCAGAAGAAAGATAAACATATTGAACAACATAAGAAAATGTAAGTTCACCCTCCTATTAGATGCCTGTTTCTAAATGTTTTCTTAGATACATACTGCTTCTTACACACACATATACTAACAGTATATACTAAGAACAGTAGTCTACTAGACTGATGTTTATGAATCGTGTTTAATATGTGCACATATGCATTGTGTCCGATTTGTGTGTGCTCCAGTCAGATGTCCAACATGATGAACCAGGCCAGGCTGAAGGTGCTGAAGGCTCGAGATGACATGGTCGTGGTTAGTGACCCCTGACCCCTGGCTCTAGTCTCACATGTTGACTAGCAGTGTGGAGTGGCTTATATCTCGCGGGAACATGGCGGTTGCAAATTGTGAACCGCCATGTTTGCTGTGGTTGTTATTAATAATAGTAATATTAAATCAGCCATGGAGAACCATAGGTCTGAATCACTGTTCTGCTGTGTGAGCCTCTATCGGTATAGATGTTTAGATATTATACTGGTCACCATTGTGTGTGTGTGTGTGTGTGTGTGTGTGTGTGCGTGCGCGTATATATGTATGTGTGCGTGCGTGTGTTTGTGTGTGTGTGCGTGTATTTATGTGTGTGTGTGTGTGTGTGTGTGCGCGCGCGCGCGTGTGTCAGGACCTGCTGAGTGAGGCCAAGCGGAGGCTGTCGGACATCGCTAAGGACTCCATCAGATACTCTGACCTGCTAGAGGGTCTGTTGTTGCAGGTAACCCCCCCCCACACACACGCACACACACACGCACACACACACGCACACACACACACACACACACACACAAAAATATATAACAGCAGACAGCCAAACAGAGCCACCGATTGCTCCTCAGGGCTTCTACCAGCTCCTGGAACCCAAAGTCACTGTCCGCTGCCGGCAGCAAGACATGGACCTGGTACAGGTGAGGAGGCTGAGCGTATGTTGGCACTGAGGCGTATTGTTGGCACTGAGGCGTATTGTTGGCACTGAGGCGTATTGTTGGCACTGAGGCGTATTGTTGGCATTGAGGCGTATTGTTGGCACTGAGGCGTATTGTTGGCACTGAGGTGTTTGTTGACAGTGTTTGCAATCCGACAGGCTGCAGTGGATAAGAACATCCCAGTTTACAGAGACACTGTGAAGAGCAACATTGTCGTCAAAGTTGACCGAGAGAGATTTCTTCCATCGACTATGTAAGACCCATGTCTTGATTAGTGATGTACCAAACGATTATTGTTTTGGTCGATTAATCTATTGATTATTTTTTCGAATGATAGATTATTCTTTCGATTAATCGGATAACTACATTATTGATAATATAGAAATCTAGTCGATGCCACTACACGTTTGACAACACAATCTCATCACATCGATGAGATTATAGAGCAAGGGGGCAGCAGGGGTAAACATGTTTGGTCCATGCGCCAGAGGAAAATGGAAGCGTCCGCTAGTGTTCCTTTAAGTCAGAGTGACAGCGCTCGAACACAGCAGATGCGTTTGCACATGTTGTAATGGTGGGCCCAAAACTAAAGCAGCTCCACTATTTTTCTCCGCTTTAATGGATCCGTGTTCTCTTTCACTGTGTCCCGCAATGTTTTCGTTGACGCTTTGTACCTATGCATGTGACGCGCTGCATCTAGCAGAGTGCTAACACTAACATTGTTAGCTGCTGCTCGCCTGGTATTTACCGCGTCACGGCCAAATGAATCTGCTACAGATATAAGTGGATGTATTAGGGTAGGTACACAAACACACACCATGCCATTTGCTTTCTTCTTTTGGTTTCAGGATTACTAAGCGCGTTTGCAGCTCATTGCTGCCTCTCATAGTCCATTGACGGCACTATTTTTTCAGATCTGAGCGTAGTTATAGGTATATTTTTCCTAGTTGACGGTATATTTAGCAAATCAACGTTTTACGTAACCGGTTACGTCGACTAGTCGTCCCAGCACTTGATTACTTGTTCTAGTATCGTGAATATGACTAATGTAATTATGACTGTAATATTTAGTGGCGATTAGTAAGATATCACGTGCACGTCTCATGATGGCTGTGTCGCTCTACAGCTCCGGTGGGATTGAGATGTTCAACGACAACGGGAAGATCAAGGTTTCCAACACCCTGGAGAGCAGACTAGACCTCATGGCCCAGCAGGTACATCATCGGCTTTGTGCCCACATGTGACATCACAGATCGATAGTGTTGTCACTATGGTAACAGAATGCCTCGTGAGTCAAGAAAACATCTGGCCAGTCGGCAGCCATCTTGTTATTTGAGGCCAACAGAGGCCCATGCAGGTAGATGAGCACCATAGCACCGCCTAGAGATGCAGCCTGCATTCCAACGCTCGTGCATTTCTCTTGTACGATCAACAAGCGGCGTATTAGCGAGCACAACACTGATCCTACTTTTAGTGTAAATGCTAAATATGAAACAAAACATGCCTACAAACAGTCCAGTCCAAAACAAAAACAAGTTGTACTACGATGCACATGCACGAGGTTGGAGGTCGGGAGCTCCAGTGTCGCAGGTTGCATCATAGTCTTGTTTGCACTGTGCATGTGTCAAAAGAAACACTTTGCCAACATGGTGACACCCTTAATTAGAACATCGCGCTTCACTGCGACAATGAGCAAATACTTGGTAAGATCGAGCCGCCATTTTCTTCCCTATGTCTAATAATACGTCTATGGCCGGTACACATAGCAGATGTTACGTCAGAGGCACTATAGAGGAGACATGCCACTAGAGTTCTGAATGGAGCTCTGTGGGATAATTCTGAAATGCCAAATATAGCCGTTGGAGGCACATATCCTTAACCTGACACACCAGATATCTGTGTCTCTTCACATTCTTCTGGGTAGCCGTCCATTGAAACAGTTTCAAAAGGGCAGGTGCTTTAACATATCCTTTGCTTGTGATTGGACGAACCTGTGAACCATCAGTCTGCTGTTATATCCGCTCTTGCAGAAGAAAACATACTTTCCATTGAGAAACCCCTTTGCTCTTCTAATACATTCTAATACAACCGATGCTATATTGTATCATCTAGGCGTTTTGGACTCAAGTTGTTTTCAAGTCTCTTCTCTGTCTGTAGCTGATCTATGATGCTGATTGGCCACACGAGGTTTACTAGCCTGAAACACGACCACTTCCAAGCTCTCCAGACGTCAATCTGAAGCTCTAACATATCCTTCCCCTCCAGCCAAAAGAACCAATCATCTGCTTTATAACTGCCAGGCATTAATTAATTTATCCAATCGTGTGGGTGCGTTGATGCAAGACGACCGTTGCCAATGTGTAGTAGGTTAACCTGGAGGAGAAAATGCCTTTTAACCTTATTTTGGAGCAGTCGTTTTGACTCGTGATTCAAAAAATAAAAGGTCTAAAGAGCCCGCCTACGGAACCTTGTGTCCCCATCTCTCCCCCCACCCATATACCCGCATACATGCAGTATTACTGTCCCGGTGACCATTGAAAGAGCAGTCATGGCTCTCTACCATTCATTTAGATATGGGCAAGTCTTGCAGGAAGACCCTAAGGACTTCTAGTAAAGGTGCTTTTATTGTCACATACATGCATTGTATGTAGCAGCATTCATCCTCTGCATTTAACCCATCCCTCCAGGGAGCAGTGGGCCGCCACTGTGCAGGGCCCGGGGACCAGCTCCTGGTTGATGCCAGTGTCTCTGGTCACATGACACTGGCTGCAGAGTGAACCTGACGTGTTTGATAGTGGGGGAAACCGGAGCACCCATGTATTAACCTGCGATGATCTTGTCTCATCCGTCAACTTCCCCCCCGTTGCAGATGATGCCAGAGATCAGAGTGGCGTTGTTCGGGGCCAATCCCAACCGCAGGTTCACCGACTGACCGGGCCCATGAGCAACGCTGTCATCGTCAGGACAACACACTGGTAGTGAATATAACGCTACGGCTACATCTTCCCGTGTGGGTGTTGGGTGGGCTGAGCATGTGATGAGTCCAAGTGTCTGTTTACATTCTCCGACGTGCCTTTATATAAATATAACATGTTCTGTCTGTCTTGTCAGTGGATACAGAATATACAGACTGAAGATAAAGACCAGAAAAAGTAACACAGAGTTTGATACATCTTTTATTTCCAGCATGTAAACAAGCTGTGATTTTGTGTTCTGTTACCTCTCGCCCAGTCAAACAATATTTTTTTACTCGCTGTATTAAAATCTTTTAAAATAATGAAAACATCTTGTTTATTTTTTTAGCATTTGAAGTGTCATGCTGTTGGTTTTGGCTGTTAAGGGTTTGCGCACGAGCTATAGCGGGTCAGAGTACACAGAACCACTGATCGTCTGAATGTCTAAACGTGAACATCTGCCCCCAACTGAAGATGGTCCATTATCTGTTACCACCTGGAGAGGGTCTTAATAGGCTGGAGATGTTACATAAACATGTATCAGTCATCACTGTGTTCACTATACTGGACACAAGTATATACCACATAATAATCATTTGATCCACTTCATATTCCACTAAACAGACGAGGGTTAGTGCGCAAGCTTGTACTCAGTGAAGATGAGGCTTTATGTCTGGTTAAGGTGTGCAGACGTAGTTCAGAGAATCGTCATGAGCAAAGCAAGAGGGAGCGTGGTACATGTGCAGGTTTAATGAGCTGTGGAGGAGGTCTGGCCTATAGGGGGCGCTCTGCCAGGACATATCTGCATGCAGGATGGAAGCTTCACCAATGGATTAAATGAAGAGCTTCTGTTTAGACGCTTGCAGCTTACGCTGTGTGTGTGTGTGTGTGTGTGTGTGCGTGCGCATGAAGAAAACAGTTACTGGTCTTACTGGAAGATATTCCATTAAGTCAAATGGCATCCACAATAACGTGTTCTCGATGGGAGGCTGTTCACACAGTGATGTTTGGGTGCAAAGGTCAGAGGTTAACACCTAAACCATGGTGCTGCAGCCCTGGGTCCAAGAACCAGACCCATCTAATGAACAGCCCAGGGGTGCGTTCAAATTCGGCGAACGTTTGATGAAAATGTGTTTTCTCAAAACATTTGAAATCTGAAAGTTTTGTGTAAACATTCCAACTCATTTCACCTGTAACCCTGCATCGTTTGTTACTGCCTCCACACACAAACCAGATTAGGAAAACTAGCTTGTGTGTATTCTTGCAACGGTCCGTCCAACGGGATGCAAATCACGGCTCTCCAGTGTAAAGGGAGGACCTGCTACACCAGAGGTGCCAAAAATGTTTCCCATGAAGAGCCAAAACGTATTCTGGATGGCAGGCCACGGGCCAAAAATAAATGTTGATTGAGACTATATGAATTTACGATTCAATTGACATATTCTATTCTATAATATATAGATAAACACATTCTATAAACATATATCTAAAATAACATTTCAAATAAAAACTACGAGTGTAATGATTTTCCAAATTCAAATAGATGTTTGAGCCACGATTGTGCGGAATATTACCATTAATTCTGAACACCAAAAAGAAGAGGACTTCTTTCCCGTGGTATATTCATTGTTTTCAACAACTGACAAAGATCAGTGCCATAAAAACCTGAGTTCCATCTTTGGGAAGAGATGTTAAACGTGTGTCCTGACTCTGTGGGCACTAAAGGTCCCACGGCATTTATCGTAGGAGTATCCAACCTGGCTCTCATGCCATTATGGCAACCTGACCCAGACCGATAGGTTGGAATGAGTCTGGTGTGGGTTCAGAGTCAGACGCGAGGTGACCGATCCACCAACGGAGCGCCACATTGGCAGATGGCAGAAAACTGCTACATAGCAAACAAAATCAAGCTGGACGTTTGGACTTGTTGCCACACCTCAGACTATTCTGTACTGTATGTCAACCAATGGCGGCGGAGATTACTGCAGGTGGCAACTTGCCAACCCAGACAGCGGAATGTGTTGGTGCCGTGTGGATGTGTGTGTGTGTGGACGTGTGTGGACGTGTGTGGACATGTGTGGATGTGTGTGTGTGTAGGTTAACAGCTGCACGCTTGTCATTCATCAGCAAAACGACTTGTAGGCTACACCTTGCTTTGTTAGTAAATAAAGTTAGATATTATTTCACACTGTTTAGTTTGAGAATACAAAGGCAGGCAGGCATGGTCTTATGGTGTTGTGTTTCCAGGCAAATACATAGAAAGACCCTCAATGTTTGTATGGTGGTTTAGAATTGTTACAACTATACTTTTACCTGCTAAACAGCGGGCTCATTGAATTAATATGCAGAGGTGATTGTCAAACAGAACATCCAGGCATGTGTTTCCCGCCGCATCCTAGACGTGAATGAGGTGCAGAGCTTTGCCATGTGTAGTGGCACATGGCAAAGCCAGTGGCTAATCAGAGGTTAGCTAAATGAGCGAGTCTGTTCTACATGGTACCCTAAAGCCCCATGGGTCCTCTGAGGAGTCGAAGAGTGAGATATAACTGACCTGTGCTAACCAGCCGACTACCGTTGCATTCACAAACGTTTGCAGTAAAAAGTGTTTAGAATTTTTCAAAATGTTTGCAAACGTTCGCCGTTGTTTTCTCATTTGAACGCAGCCCAGGGCTGGGCCTCAGCACCTCATAATGCAGACATGTCCCAACGTGAAGGACACACAGCACTGGCTGAATGGGGGTTAGCTGTGCTGTCAGCCATGCTGGTCGCTGGCGCCCCCTGGTGTCCTCCGTCACGGGTGGGCTGGCAGGCTGGCGGGGGCCTTGGTGCAGCTCCTTGTCAGCCCACTAGGGGGGGTTGCGCTACCCCAGCAGCCCAAGGGCCGCCTCGCCCACGCCCAGGAAGTAGACCACCTGCGCGATGCCGAAGAGCGGCGCGATGACCAGCGCGCGGCACGTGGCGCCCTTCAGAAAGGCCAGCGGGCCCTCACGCCTCAGCACACGCCTGAAACACAGTAGTGCCGTTTACCACAGTGCTGTCGCCATGGTGATGCTGGACGTGCGGCCAGGCTACCGCGAACACGTAATCGTATGTGGAGCGGGTCGTTGTCTGTTCAGCGCGCGCTGGTTGATTCATTTAACAGATACTGGTTTATTTCTACGCTTGTAGAGCGATCTCTGCAGCATATACGCTCCACTTACACACTGCTCTCACGCCTACCGTACCTAGTTCAGTTGATTATTATGGAAGCCTCTGCCCTTCACCCTCATCCACGCCCTCACCACCTCCAGACTCCTGCAGCCACCTCCTCTATGGGTCTCCTAACAGAGCCCTCAATAAGCTCCAATATGTCCAGAGCTCCGCTGCCCACATGCTCACCTCCACCCGCCATTGAGACCACATCACTCCTGTCCTCTACAGCCTCCACTGGCTCCTCTTTACCTCTCTGACCTCCTCCCTCACCACACCCCTACCCGATGCCTCAGGTCCACAGATACAACCACATTGAAACCCATCAGGACCAAGCTCTGGACCTGGGGACCTTCTCTGCTCCCCCAACACATCCGTCAGATAAGATACTTCCTCTTCTCCCATTACATTGTCTTAATCCCATGCTACAACCTACCTTTGATGTCTTTCTTGTTTTACAGTTTTGTTTTAGTATAACTATTAAAATGTGTTTATTTTTCATGCTCTCTTTGTAAAGCGTCATAAAAGTTGTATTTATTATTATTAGGCGACGTATCCACACCACGTAAATTATGTGTTCAATGTAGCCTGGCTCAGGATCAAATGTTTCAGTCTGGATGGAGTTAGGAATCATGTATTCTAGCCTTAGCTAGCAATACTTAACAATAACATCTAACTTAACTAGCATTACCTAACAATAACATCTAACTTAACTAGCATTGCCTAACAATAACATCTAAGTTAGCTAGTAATACCTAACAATAACACCTAACTTAACTAGCATTACCTAACAATAACATCTAAGTTAGCTAGCAATACTTAACAATAACATCTAACTTAACTAGCATTACCTAACAATAACATCTAAGTTAGCTAGCAATACCTAACAATAACATCTAACTTAACTTGCATTACCTAACAATACCATCTAAGTTAACTAGCATTACCTAACAATAACACCTAACTTAACTAGCATTAGCTGACAATAACATCTAACTTAACTAGCATTACCTAACAATAACACCTAACTTAACTAGCATTTCCTAACAATAACATCTAAGTTAGCTAGTAATACCTAACAATAACACCTAACTTAACTAGCATTACCTAACAATAACATCTAAGTTAGCTAGCATTGCCACAATAACATCTAAGTTAGCTAGCATAGCCTAACAATAACATCTAAGTTAACTAGCATTGCCTAACAATAACATCTAAGTTAGCTAGCATAGCCTAACAATAACACCTAACTTAACTAGCATTACCTAACAATAACATCTAAGTTAACTAGCATTACCTAACAATAACATCTAAGTTAGCTAGCATAGCCTAACAATAACATCTAAGTTAACTAGCATTAGCTAACAATAACATAACTTACCGTATGCAGTCGACGATCCCTCTGTAGGCGTCCTCCCCCTCTCCCTTCTGCAGGGTCTGTATTCGCGTCTTTATCACTGAACATGTGGAAACAAAGATAAGGCCTTATCTTCAACCGATGCAATGCGGCACAAAGCGGGACGCAACTGTCTGCTAGTTTCAGACCGGCGCAGTTGTCATGTTCCTGTCCTGCGCCCATGTTGTTCATATAGCAAATGCACTTAAGCCCATTGAGCGCCCGTGGGTGTGTTGGTCTGAACATGGGGTGTGGTCTGAACTTGGGGTGTGGTCTGAACATGAGGTGTGGTCTGAACATGAGGTGTGGTCGGAACATGGGGTGTGGTCGGAACATGGGGTGTGGTCGGAACATGGGGTGTGGTCTGCATATCTACATATTTTAGAGATCTCGCTGGTACCTAGATGGTCTGCTCCAGCGCTTAAGAAACAAACCCGATGGTATAAGATCCTTTTAAAAGTAATGGGAGATGACACTCTAATTGGTTTAAGGCCCAGAACACCCATGAAAAATGAAGAGAGTAAGGCCAACCCTTTTGAACCATGCGCCTGGCGCACTGACGTTCATCTGCCATTAAAATAGCAAACGTGGATTTGGACACGCCCTAAATACAATTTGTGCGCTCAGATAAAATAGGGTCCATAATCTGTATCAGTGAACATGTGGAAGGACACAGGATGCACACAGAATAAAAGGTGAACCCCTGGCTCACATCATGGAAGCCTGTGCGTGTGTGAGTGGCTGGTGAGGGACACATGTGCGCTCTAAGTTCCAAACCAAAACAACACCTAATGTTATGCCGGGCCTGGCCACAAGGGGCAACCCAGAGACAACAGGAGCAGGCAGACCCCCTCCCCCTCCTCCCCTCACCGTCCAGAGGTGTCACTGCCACCGCCGCCACCGAGCCGGCGCCGCAACCCGCCAGGAATGACTGCAGGAAGGGGGCGTGGCCCTGCGCGTTGCCATGGCCACCAGGGCCCGGCCGGCCCAGGGCGTTCAGGTTGGCGAACAGCGGAAAGTAGATCATGGAGAATGGGACGTCCCTGCAGGGGGAACAGTTTAGAGTGTTGCACGTCTGTTATAACATGGGGGGACAGTTTAGAGTGTTGCACGTCTGTTATAACATGGGGGGACAGTTTAGAGTGTTGCACGTCTGTTATAACATGGGGGGACAGTTTAGAGTGTTGCACGTCTGTTATAACATGGAGGGACAGTTTAGAGTGTTGCACGTCTG
>JAODOY010000835.1:0-10189 GCA_025399855.1 Forbesichthys papilliferus | reverse complement strand
ACAGCAAGGCACTAACACTGTCAGGGTTACAGGTTCTATTCCCTGTGCACAGCAAGGCACTAACACTGTCAGGGTTATGGGTTCTATTCCCTGTATAGAGCAAGGCACTAACACTGTTGCCACTAGCAGAGACGTCTGCATGTTTGTCTCACAGCCAGAAGGAAGTTAACACCTGCAGATGTGGGCAGGATATGACATCACAGGGAGAGCTGTCCGCCTCCATGGGGGCTTGTAGGAATGCCTTGCTCTCTCCCTCTCTGGGACGCCCCAGAGCATCCTGATAGGGCTGTGGGCCTCTTCTGCCTTGTCCTGTTGAGCGAGGTGACATGGGGGAGATGGGGGGGACATGGGGCAGGGGAATGGTCATATGACGGTGTGTGTGGAGGCTGGATCCACAAAAACATCCACACGCAAACACACATACGCACACGCAAACACACATACGCACACACACACACACACACACACACACACACACATACAAAAACACAAACAAACACACACACACACACACACAAACAGGACAGGGGTGTGTATAGTTCACAGTGAGCAACTGGTGTGTGCTGTGGACCAACAGGACTGGTCTTCTCCTAATATGGGCATGGACCTCAGGATGTCCTGGCTGCCGACCTCTCAAGCACTGGCCCCTCCCACTACGCAGATTGGGTCAGACACGCCCCTTCACATCATATGGCCTCCCACACACACACTGGACATGACAGACAGACAGACACAGACAGGCAGGCAGGCAGACAGACATGTAGACAGACAGACAGACAGGCAGGCAGGCAGGCAGGCAGGCAGGCAGGCAGACAGACATGTAGACAGACAGACAGACAGGCAGGCAGGCAGACAGACAGACAGGCAGGCAGGCAGGCAAACAGACAGACATGTAGACAGACAGACATGTAGACAGACAGACAGACAGACAGGCAGGCAGACATACAGACAGGCAGGCAGGCAGACAGACAGTACTAGTAGTCTGGTAGCATCAGTGTGGTATTAGTAGCATATAGTAGCCCAGTGCTGGCCACATGTTTGACAGATGTGTAACCATATGAGTCCACTTAAAGTGGCTCCCACATTGACTAAATGACAAGACATGTTTCTCCTCCCCTCTCCCCCCCTCTCTCCCCCCCTGTTCTCTCCTAATAGTCTCTGAATATATACTTTTGTGTTCAGTTTCTTTCTGCTTCCCGCCTGACATCACATATTGTATATATATATATTATAGATCATACACATAACAACCTGAACACACGCACACACGCACATTGCTAGGTGGGGTAGAGTGGGGTTCTGGGCGGTCCCATTCCTTCAGTTTGACTCAACAGGTTTCATGTGACGGACTTTCTCTGTACTCTTTGGCCCTGCGCGCTCCAACTTAGTCAAGGAGTGCATCTTGGAAAGATTGTTCATTCACAACGATCCGCCGCCGCGCCCTGTAACGGCACGGTAAAAGCCGCTCAGCCGCCTTGCGCGCCGGAAGAACACCCGCTGAGACACGAGAGGGACGGCAGTCTGGACCCTTAGCGGTTCTCCTCACCGGAGTCTGGACACGTTAGCGGTTCTCCTCACCGGAGTCTGGACTTGTTAGCGGACGCCTGGTGACGCCTGGGGACGCCTGGGGACGCTTGGGGACGCCTGGGGACGCCTGGGGACGCGGCGGGGTCAGGATGCGTCCCTGCCTGTGGCTCGCGCTGCTGTCGGTCTCCGCCGCGGCCGGGTACAACCTGGACACCGAGAACGCGCTGCACTTCGCCGGACCCAATGGCTCGATGTTCGGCTACACGGTGCTGCTGCACCAAAACGCGCGCACCTGGTACGACGAACACACACACACACACACACACACACACACATAAAGAGAGCATTGAGTCCAGACGCAGCTGTATGCTAACACATCCACGCACACACACACGCACGCACACGGACACACACACAGTGCGTCTTGTCTGTCAGTGTTATCAGGGTGGCTGCGGTGGGAATGATTAGGGCCTGGTACAGTGACAGTTGGTCTGGCCCACATATGGTGTCTTCATCCCGCTGAAACACAAACCACTTCTGCGGTTGTGTGATCCGCGGTGCACCCTGAGGCCTGGGAAACCTCCCGGCAGAAAATGTCACGGCGCGATCTATTTATCACTGGCTTTTACTGGTTTATAACCTAACGTCATAAGGTTGCGTAAAGACCGGACTGGGTTTGGGATTATGGCTTGACTGTGTGTGTGTTGTTAAACTTATATACCGTATACAGTCAGTATATTTACTTATATTTACACCTACATATGTGTGGGTGTGCTTCATGTCAAGAGGGGCAGGGTGGAGGTGCTCTGATCTTGAACTCCCAGAAAGAAGTTATTAAGAAGAAGGTCCTCATGATATGGAGGTCTGGGGGTCAAACACTTCATTTCCTGCAGTCTGGTCAATTTTAAAGTATCAATATGTTCCTTTACTCCTTTAATTCATAGTGTAATTTTCGTTATTTAAAGGAAAACGCTAATATAATACAGTAAGGCTATCAGGTCTATTTCATCAATCCAATCATGTATTATTATCCCTGCTGACTCAAAAAACAGAAATGCTTTACTGTTTTGTCCTCTTTTGTGTATTGTTTAACCTTCCTCAAGCCCTTAGTCACATCAGCGTGCCCATACACTGTAAAGTCCCTTAAATGTAATAACCCTTCTGTGGTTTTTCATCAAAAAAACTATTATTTAGTCACGGTTTGAATAATCATTTGTTTCATTTCAGCTCGGGTTCAATGAAGATCTCTAGCGCAGACCTCTGGTTAATTTTGAATTTGTTGGACATCCTTTAACCAATTGGTGGTATTACAACTGTTTGTATTTCTTCATCTAGTTCTACCATTAGCTTGACTTCAACATGATATCACTACCCTGGTGGACCATCCTGATTGGTCCACCAGCAGGGTGGCTGTGTGACACTAATGTGAACAGGGTTTCCAGACCATAATTGTCAATAGTCTGGCAGAGCCATGCTAATATCAACAATCTCGCTCTATAATCCCTGATTTCACCTTTAATAAAGTAGTAAACACATCTGTGAATCACTGTGGGTCACTGTGGATTAATTCACCTGCTACATGACCTGGGTGGGAGGTGTTCCATGAAGCAAGCTCAGAATAACCAGGTTAAACTAGAATATCTTATCTTGAATACACGTGATCTTACAGGTAAGGCTTAATGCGTTCCACCAATGTACTTGAGGTTCAATAACTTGGTGCTTATTCAAGCCAGGCTCAGACAAGTGAGCATTATGCATGTGCACAAGGTAGTTCACAAGCCCCGATTAGACGATTGTCGAACATTGATTACTGGAAATATGTCACACAATTACCCTCCCTGAAGGAATAGTTTTTAAACCGACTTCAGTGACGTCATTAGCATTAGTTCTCACATGGTTTTTCCTACACACTGCTCAATACAATACTTTATATTTAGAAACTGTTAAATAGCTTATTTAATAATAATACATTTAATTTGTAAAGCAAATTTGAACAAATCTCAAAGTGCTACAATGTACACTTATAAAAAACACATTAAAACATCAGTAAAATAGATTAAAAAAATAAAAAAATGTAAATAACAAATGTATAATAATAAGAATTACAAAATAGATAAACAATAACAAGTTAGTTTAAAAATATAACCAGGGCCGTCTCTGTGCTGTGGGCAGTGCGGAAACCAGATTGACATTTTTCAAATAGGTTATATTGTTGTAGGTGGTCCTGGAGTTTGATGGCAACAGCCTTTTCTAGTACTTAGAATATAGATAAATGAAATATTAGAAATGGGCCTGTAATTTGCAAAAATATCTGGATCAAGAGTGGGTTTTATTTTAAACTGCATGTCTTGTTTAAATTGGATTATAAGGACAGTTGATGCTTACTTCTTTCTACTTATATCAGAAAAGCATTCCAAATAGTTGTTTCTTATATTAATTTAAGCCTATTGGAAATGTGCCTTTCTCTCTCATTATTCGTGCATTATTCACAAATAATAGATGAGCACTCAAACAGAGATAGCAGTCTGAACGTGAGTTTTGGGACATAAACATTGTTGTTGGCCATTCTTTGTAACGCAGCTAAATGTATCGTGACAGTTGGCCTGGTAGGGAGCATGCTAGTTTAGATGCTTAAGTTACCGTGGTTACTGAGCAGGGATTCCTCTTAACCACAGTAATGGAACAGAACTCACACTTAAATTAGTGAGACTTAAGCTCAGCTAATTTATTTTCCTTTATCTGGCTTGATACCCCCTTGTTTAAAGATGTCTTGTTAATAACCTGTGTGTGTGTGTGTGTGTGCGTGCAGGCTAGTGGCTGGAGCCCCTGCAGCCAGTGTGAGGCCCCTGCCTCACGGCGCCCCTGCTGGAGGCATATACAAGTGCAGCGTTAACTCCGCCCCCAGCCCAGCCTGCCAGCTCATACCCACCGGTCTGTACTGAGTGTGTGTGTGTGTGTGTGTGTGCTCTATGTGTGTGTTTGTTTTGCTATACTTCTGAGGACCTGTGTTTATGTGCAAGTTATAATGCGTGTGCGGGCGTTTGTGTGTGTGTGTGTGTGTGTGTGTGTGCGCAGACATACAGCGGTGTGGCGCGACATGTCAGAGTGAGACAGATGGCCAGTGGCTGGGAGTCAGTCTGTCCGGACACCCGACACAAGGACACATTCTGGTACACACACACACACACGTACACACAGACACACACACACACGCACACAGACATTTAAAAAGATGCGTGTGTTTGTCTGTGCGTGTGTGTGTGTGTTTCAGGCATGTGCACACAGATGGAAGAACGTGTTTCATGCGCAGAAGAACAAGCATCACCACAAACTGCCCAATGGAGTCTGTTATCGCTACGGCAACAACCTTAGTAGACCACAGGCCCTAATACCCTGCTACAGAGGTAATAGTCTCTCGCCAGCCCGCTCTCTCTCTCCCCCCCTGGGTAAAATGTCACCTGCTGGGCTCTGAGATAAACACTGTTTGTCGTCCTTGACTTTATTTGTCTCTCTCTCTCTCTCTCTCTCTCTCTTTATAACTATCTATGTCTCCTCTGCAGACAACCAGACACATTTTGGAGAAGACTATGCATCATGTCAGGCAGGCATGTCCAACTTCCTGTTTGAGGTGAAGCCTGTGTGTGTGTGCGTGTGTGTGTGTGTGCGTGTGTGTGCATGTGTGTGTGCGTGCGTGTGTGTGTCTGTGTACATGTGCGTGTGTGTGTGCATGTGTGCGTGTGTGCGTGCATGTGTGCATGTGTGCGTGTGTGGTTGTGTGTATGCATGTACGTGTATGCTTGTGTGTGTGTGTGCGTGTGTGCATGTGTGGTTGTGTGTGTGCATGCGTGCGTGTGAGTGTGTGTGCATGTGTGTGTGTGTGTGGTTGTAACCAGACACATTCTATAGAAGAAACATGGCTACGGCAACATGCAAAACATTTACAAAACAGTACGGCCTGCATATAATTAAAATAAACATAAATTAAACATTTATTGGCTGCATTTTCTTTGAGCACGGCCTGCAAACAATTCAAACAAACCATTCAATTGTTTTAACTGGAGTGATCTAAAAGTCTAAAAGTCCAGAATTTCTTTGTCACAAAGGTTGTCACAAAAACATTTTCAGTGCAGTTGTCCGTTCGTTATAGTATGTATGTAATATGTAAGTATATAGAATAAAATATCTGTTCAAACTGACGCATTCAGATGGTTTGTTACACAGAACTATCTGGGATATTGCAACGGTATAGAAAGGGGCTTTTTAAAACAAAGCGCTTTAAAACAAATACTTTAGTTCGTTTTTGGAAGAACTGACGGTGATTGTCTATCACAGCTGGTTAATGTAAAACCTAAACTACAACTAAAATCAAAATGGTGCTCATCCTGAGATCAAGATGCTATCACGAAGATTAGATTCATAATGTGGGACAGATGCTGTATATATAGCTAGCAAGGATGTTAGCTTGCACGCATGTTAGCATGCTAACCGAAAAGGTGCTCTACTCCGTAACCCAGGACCTGATTGTGATGGGGGCCCCAGGGACGTCCTACTGGACAGGCTCAGTCCTGGTCTACAACACGGCCAGCAAAGTCATCTCAGCCTATGTGGACGATGATAGTGGAGAGGTCCAGTTTGGAAGCTACCTGGGTACTGCTCCTATTGTACACCTGTAGGACTGCTGCTACTGCACACCTGTAGGACTGCTGCTGCTTTAGCACACCTGTAGGACTGTGTGTATAGTTGTATACTCTTACTAGTACTACACAAGATTTAGTCACGACTGACACATGTGTCTCCTAGGTTACGCAGTTGGGGCGGGTCACTTCCTGGATCCCGGGAGCACTGAAGTTGTGGGCGGAGCTCCACAGTACAGGCAGATAGGCAGGGTAGGTTAAAAACCTGTCTGTCTGCGTCTGTGTGCCTGTCTGTGTGCATGTGTGTGTGTGCCTGTCTGTGTGCATGTGTGTGTGTGTGTATCACCAGTAAATGTGTTTTTTATTGTTTGTCCAGGTGTTCATCTTCTCAATAGATAACAACAAGTTGGGAATCGTTTCCACGGTGACAGGTGATCAGGTATCAAACACACATCACAAAAAACATACTTCACGTCTTCTGCTAGTGATGAAGAGTGATGAAGTGTGTGCGCGTGTGCACGTGTGCGTGTGTGTGTGTGTGTGCGCAGCTGGGGTCCTATTTCGGGGCCAGTGTGTGTGCGATGGATCTAAATGGTGACGGCCTGTCCGACCTGTTGGTAGGCGCTCCTATGGCAACCAGCGTCACTAGGGAGGAGGGCAGAGTTCATGTTTACATGAACCAAGGACAGGTAACACATTATGCTGCTGTGCAGAGGCTGTTCCACACAACTAACCCTGAAACTAAAGGCAGCCGCACCACAGGGGTCTTTGCTGTTGGTGGAGGTTCACCAAAGCTAAATTTAAAGCTGCATATTCGCATCGCCTCTCCCACAGGCTGCACTGAAGGAGGCGGAGTTCTGTCTGGTGGGCGGAGACTCCTACGCTGCTCGCTTCGGGGAGAGCATCGCTGACCTGGGAGACTTGGACAAAGACGGTTACCATGGTAGCCAAGCACGCCGATTGCTGCCCCCTGCTGTCATTAGGACCAGATTAGGACAGACAGGGGATAGGGGACGACTCTCCCCTCACTGATAAGATCAGATAAGAACTGGTTAGAGTGGCTGCCAGTGAAACAAGGAAAGTTGGAGCACCCAAAAATCAGGCCGGGATCAAACTCGTTAACGTTTGAATCCATATTCAGTGACAAGTGCCTTGTGCATTTTTGTTGAGAACCTTTGAGCTAGGTCAGCAGCGGTGCATGTGTAGTGTGGGCACGCCAATGACTAGTGTACTAGGACAGTAGTAGATTATCCAGGCCACAATGTGCCACACATATATTTGTAATATATGCTCATCTATAGGCTGCAGTCTTCCTCATAGCCACATCCTCAGCTATGGAGGTGTCTTAAGGGAAAACATGCTTTGTCAATAGATTTGACCCTTTGTTAAGTTTGTGGTAGGAAAGGAAACGTCCTAGACAATGTCGTAACTCTCAGCGTTATCAGCCTCCTGCCAGCAACTTGCATCACCT
The DNA here is from genome assembly GCA_025399855.1 of Forbesichthys papilliferus. Classification (NCBI taxonomy): domain Eukaryota; kingdom Metazoa; phylum Chordata; class Actinopteri; order Percopsiformes; family Amblyopsidae; genus Forbesichthys; species Forbesichthys papilliferus. Next base: position 2,557 of record JAODOY010000835.1, on the reverse strand, counting down.
GCATGTATCCACAAAGCTGATAATATCACACACACACACACACACACACAAACACACTCAACTGAAACCAGCGGTGCAGTTTAACTGTCCCGACCACAGTAACTGCCATGGACGGAATATACACACACACACACACACACACACACACACACACAGACAGAGAGACACACACACACACACACACAGACAGAGACACACACACACACACACACACACAAAGGTGGAGTAATAGATGAGTGGGGATTCAGTCTGTGTGTGTGTATGTGTGCGTGTAGATGTGGTAGTTGGGGCTCCCCAGGAAGAGGACCTAAAAGGGGCCATCTACATCTACAATGGCAAGAAGGATGGAATCTCTTCAAAGTTCTCTCAGGTACACACACACACACACACACACACAAACGCACACACACTCTTACACAAACACAAACACACACACATCTGAATGGTCGGAATTCTTAAGCACACCACTGATTGAGATGAATATAAATGGTAAATAAATGGACCCGTCATCTCACACCATGTATGGGAGTTTCTAGCTGCTCTTAGAGCTGCACCCTTCTGCACAGAGACAACAGATGTACCTGGTATATATAAATAATATGTATACAGCATATATATAAACTTGTGTAGGTCTAATGAAAAGGGAAGTGGTTGCTATGGTGCTAACGTCAGGGAAGTGGTCTGGGCGTCAGTGTGCGTACACAGCAAGATGTGAGCAGAGGTGTGAACTTTGTGAGAACTGGAGAAATGTCCACCAATGGCACTCATTAGATGCAGTGAAACCTGCCCAGCCAGCGCATACGATGCAGAGGCTTCTCCACACAGTGTGTGGCATGTGGCCACCACACCAGGCTGCATCATACAGTATATTATGTTACCTATTTATATTATGTTGTTATGTTATGACCTGGCTCATGAGCCGAGACGACACCACAGAAGCACTAAATAACCCAATCCACGGCACACCTCCCAGAACCTCCAGTACTGGATCCTCGACCAGTAAACATAAAGAATGTGTGGTGCCAGGAGGGTCACAGTGACAGTGTGCTGGAACACACCTATATAGGTGATCTGCCCAGGTGCCCTTAATCAGCATAATTAGGCTCTCGACAGCCAAAAAGGACAATAGGCCTGATGAAACCAAGCAGGGCCGTGACAATTATGTTACAGCTACCTGCCTTCTGTTAATCAGGTTTATGGTGTGTGTGTGTTTGTGTGTTTTCTCTACAGAGGATCAGCGGAAAGGTTCTGGGTCGTGACCTCAGGATGTTCGGACAGTCACTGAGCTCAGGCGTGGACATAGACAACAATGGTTACCAAGGTAACCCTGTGCCTGTCAACTATGAGTGGGAGTTTCCTCTTGCTCGCTATGTCTGAAACATGTCCTTCCCAAAACACAGTTATCTAGTTAGCTACTGTACCAGCTAACTAACTGGCTGGCATTTCTCTATGGACCAGCCATATTAATTATATGATATATAAGCGCCCCCCATTGTGTCATAATGTATTAAAGTCTCTGGGAAGACAGGGTTGTCCGGGTGTGTCCGCTCAGAGCGACAGACTGCTGAGTCTGTTCCAGTTAGGCCACATACATACATACGATTATGTAACATCATGATACGCATCCTCGTCTCCAGGGAAACAGCATGCTGACACAGCAGTATGTGTCTTCCTGGACACAAGAATGAATCACGTCTTTGTTCACTGATAGTGATATGGCCACGGTTCTGTTACACTTACCTTGTTGTACTTACAACTTAAGGTTGTAAGTAAGTAAGTAAGTACATTTTATTTATATAGCACATTTTCACAGACAAGAAGTCACAAAGTGATTTACAGTTAAGTTAATAAAATTACCAACAATGAAAAAACACATAATACAGTAAAAATCAAAGCAGATATAAAAGCAGCAAACACCATAAAATCAAATGCTAATGAAGCTTGTCTAAAAAGATGCGTCTTAAGGTGTGTTTTGAAAATGTCCACGGTATCCATAGCTCTTGCTTCTCATTGCGAGAAGGAGAGTGTTCCATAGCCTGGGAGCCACTGTGCTGAAAGCGCAGTCACCTCTTGTTTTAAAACGAGTTCTTAGGACAGTTAAAAGGCCCTGACCTGAAGACCTCAGAGACTGCCCAGAGGTGTGTGTGTGTAGCAGGTTTAGAATATATGGGGGAGCTTGACCGTGCAAGACTCTATATGTGATAACTAAGACTTAAAATGAACTCTAAAACAAATAGGAAGCCAGTGTAACGCCTCAAGCGCCGATGTTATGGGCACGCTTGTTGGTCCTAGTCAGGAGCCTTGTTGTTGGTTGGCACACAACACAGGCCAACATGTTTATCGTGGTAGCTGGCTTTACAAGGCTAGTATGACAGTGTAATATTGTAGCTTTACAAGGCTAGTATGACAGTGTTATGTTGTAGCTTTACAAGGCTAGTATGACAGTGTTATGTTGTAGCTTTACAAGGCTAGTATGACAGTGTTATGCTGTAGCTTTACTAGGCTAGTATGACAGTGTTATGTTGTAGCTTTACAAGGCTAGTATGACAGTGTTATG
>JAODOY010000834.1:0-13370 GCA_025399855.1 Forbesichthys papilliferus | reverse complement strand
TTTAGCTTCGTTAACAGTCTGAGTTGAAAGAAGCCAGCTTTCACAACAGAGTTAATCTGTTTCTCCATTTTGAAATTCCCATCCATTTTAACGCCAAGGTTTGTCACAACAGTCTTGACATACGGTTCCAGAAAGCCTAAATCCACACGGGGAGTGTCAGTCATGTGTCTGATTCATTCATACAAGCCTTTGCTAAACTCTTTGCTAAAAGCACTTCTCCAAGGTAAACTACTTGACTTTGTTATAGAGAATAACAGATTAATGTCCCAACTTGTTTCAATTTTAAAAACACAGTTGTTATCGAACTGTTGCTACTGTAAGGAGGGATAGAGATCATGTGAGCCCTGTAGAGAAAGTACAAACCACTCAACGTATACAGTACTGTAGGCTAGGTGTTCTGGAGCAAAATAATCCACTGTTTAAAATCAAACTAGCTGGTACTGATGTCACCACAGTCTTTAGTAGGCATAACTACACTATTTGTACTCAAACAAACACAACACAGTGTGCTTGAGCGGGTGTGCGAAGACATGTTTGGTTTACAGTATCACCCTGTTATGCTCTCTATCTGGTCTCCATTTGTCTTCCCAACCCAACTCTTTTGCATAACAGGCTTAGCATGCAGTAGCATGGCATCTCTTGCTATTGCTCCTCTGCATAAAACGCACGAGTAATACACACAGCAAACAAGAATTAGCTTACCAAATGAATTCTGTCTGATGAGGGCAGAATCAGGTTTGATTAAAATAGGTATGTGTGTGGTTTTTAATAGCCATTGTTAGATAATCACATAAGAATGTCCATTAAGCACGTGCTTGAAGCATCACTGCTGGATACAGTAGCGTACATCTCAAAGAGGAGTCAAAAGCCCTCTCTGAATTCCTTAGTATGCCCTACATACTACACGTACTGCATAACAGATACTACAAGGACATATTAATAGTGTGGATGCAAGCAGAAGCTTACAGCCAGCATACTCAAAGGACTGCCACAATCCCAGTGGAAGTGCTCATAACACCATAAATAATAAGAACCCTCCTTCACATCCCTAGAATAGCTCCTTTCTAAAGTATAGATTATCAAATGTGTGTTGAATAATGGTACCAACCATTCTTTAAAAAAAAAATTAGTTAAAAAATACTGTTTACTTTTGTCTTCACTATAAATCAGTGGGGCAGTTTCAGTTGTTTGCAGTGTATGATCCATGCTTGAAATGATCCATGCTTTGTTATTGATGGAGTAGATATTGCTTGTGCTCTAATCTCTAGTAAAGCAATATTGCCTACTCAAATAGCACTTTGTTAGTGTACAGGTATTTGGACATGACTACTAGTCAAGTCCTGGGTGTTCGTTTCCCCCTACACAGTTCCACCATTTCTGCCTCTGTTTCTGCCTGGTTGCCTTTCTGTGTCCTGGTCGATGCTCTCCATTCATTGGAAGTTCCTCTGCTCTTTAGGCACTGATTGGAGGAGTGCGAGTTTCTTTACATACTCTGTATGGCTGGCTAATAACAATCTAAACAGCCATCCATTGTTGTATTTCTATCATATTTTTTATATATATACATTTTTTATTACTGTGCTAGCTCAACATGCAGCCTATGCCAGTGATGCTACTCAGTACAGCAATTTTTCTACTTTCCTACTTAATTATAGTATAGTAAATATTACAGTCTACACTTAATGTAAAAAGCTGAGGCAGAATGAAACCACATATTATATCAAATGTGAGACTCTGATTTCCGGTCGATACGTGTTTTGTTCGGGCTTCTCGTGACTATGTTGAATTCTGTGTTTTCTAAAGTATATTTGTTGGGCTACTGTAGAAGAGATCGCACGAGCATCTCATCTAATGTTGTGCCTGAAGGCTACATTGGTTTAAATAGTTTCCAAACTTAACTCCCATACATAACTCCTCACTTTGATTCTAAGATTGATTGTGAATAGTTAATCTGATGCTAACAATATTGCAGCTAGCTGCTGTAATGTTGTGCAAGGTTGGGTCTATTATAAATTACTCAATATGCCACAGCATGTCACATACGCAGGTTAGCTAACCTGCCTATTTCCCTTCACTTTGTCAAAACATATTGCAACACGAAGTAGAAAATGTATATGTATGTTCCAGGAACCAAGAATCAGGAACCAGGAAATTACTTCTGTTTCAAAAGGGGCTGAACTTGCTGAACGTTGTTGTAATGTGTGGCTGTCCCATGCTTAGTAGTACTGTCTAAGTGATTAGGTTATCCTGTGAGATAACTCTCTGGCTTCTCTACTAATGACTCCGTGAAACTGACTAGGTTAAGTTACACTGAATGTACTGAAGTCAAGTTGTGTTCCGCCTGGATCTGTATTCTAAAGTTTTTAGGAAAATCATATCAAAGGTTTTAAAACCTTACAGGGATGTTAATTTTTTTAAGTTATTTTTTTATTTAGATTTTTAAGAAGAAGCGTCCCACATGAATCGTGTACACTTAAAGTTTCTATCATTTCACTTCTGGCTGATTTTCTATATTGCCATTATTAAATTAGGTTGAATTTAATAGAGTTTATGAAGACAGCATCCACCTAAGCAATTAGTCTAAGTGTAGTTTTCTGAATTTACTGTGACTAGCCTATCAGATATGATTTTGAAAAAAGCCTTGAGGCTTGAGAGGATTTCAGCATATTGGATATCAGAAAATGTTAATTTGAAGTTGAATCAGAATGATGCCTGTCATGATTCTCTCTAGTAACATACCCTGGATAATGGCAGTAAAGGGTCAGAGGGGTAGAATTATTGTTTTTTCTATCTTGTGATGAGACCCTGGTGGTATTTTGTGCGCTGCATTGATGCGTGCACACACTAATTTTCCTGCCTTTTGATCCTTGGCCAATCACATGCCTGCTAATATATATTTCACATACAGTATCAACTTGTAGTGAATGTAATAACAATTCTCTTGCTATTTTGTCATTCTGCTCTTTCCCTGTGGCGCATTGTTTTGAATAGCGTAGAATGCAACTTGTTTTTAGACAAAAAAACAAACACAAAAACACTGTTTACACTAATTAATTTAGCCACCCAACACTTCTGGACACAAGCAAATGTGCATTTCAGGTGCAAATGTGGTGCATTTCAGGTGCAAATGTGGTGCATTTCAGGTGCAAATGTGATTCTTTACCATCTCATGACCTATAGACACTCCTTTTGCACAGACCTCCAAAGCAGTCTTTTGAAAAGCAAAGTCTATTGTCCAGAGAGGTTGGGTTTATAATAGGATACTAATACTCTGTGCCTCAGAGAGTCAGGAGCAGCAACCACAGTTAACTCTGACTCAGCTCCTGGTGCTTGCTTGTCTAAATCCCAATCGAGTGTCTGCATGTTGCATTTTAACCTTGATGTTGAACGTGAATGAATGAATGTAGTGTGGTTATCACTTTATCACACCAAACAGCTTTTCTGCATGCCTGTAGGCTAGCAAAACCCCTTTATATAAGACATGACTTGAAAGAAAGGTCCTTCTTGGTCTCTCTCACATAATTTTCATGAATCCCTCTCTGTCTGACAAATGCGCTCCACTGTAAGTCTTCCCAGGGTTGTTTTTATTGTTATTCCTACTTGGGCAGTCGTCTGGCATTTAGCTATTTAGTGTAGTCACTGGGCCATGTCCGTCACACACTCACATACACACACACACACACCCTTTTCTGGCATATGGGATAGGCACAGGCACTCCCTTTACCCACACTGTCAGCCATTTACATGTATTGAATGAGTCAGCAGGTATGTGCGCACAGATGCACACATTAGATGTACCAATAATAACTCTGATAATGACTCATGTTATTCTGTCACTGGAGGTGTGTGTGCACGCGCGCGCCTACAGTACCATCTGCTCTGATATGACTCTGAGAGAGCAAGGGAAGGATTATGTACACATGGGATAGGACACGGTTGATTTTAGATTGTGTTTATTGTGATGTTAATGAAACATTACATTAATGAAACATGTAGTTGTACATTTTATTTGTGTGAAAACTCAACATAATGTTAGTTTACCTAGAGACTAGAAATATACTATACACACGGTCATACTCTGTCTGTGATAGTGTGACTGTGTGTTTTCTACAACAGAATACCTCACATTTTCTTTTAATCTTGAATTTGAGGCAGGCTACAGTCAATCCTACAAGTCTAATATTGATTTGTAGCCTAGCAACTGATTTGCAACTGTGGCCATAAGAACACAGTTAACAAATTGCACACACACACACAAGCATGTATGTACACAGAATAACAGCTTACTGTGATGATTAACCAGTTCCCTCTCCCTGTCAACTGAGGGCTGATGGGAGCGGTAGACAAAGCCTGTGGTGTCTAGTTATTTGGATGGAGAGCAATCACTCACCTGGCCTTTAAACTCCTGCACATGGATTAGGAATTAGGCCAGGTCTCTCATCTTGTGCACACACTGAAGGGTGACACGATAACATGGTCGTACTCATTCCCAAGTGTTTCAGATTCATTCCCAGCATAAAGGTGACGAAGCAATGAATGTAGATGAGGAGAGCCACTGAGTAATCCACTGTAATAACAAATGGCGTGGGGAAACCAAAACTGCTACTGTATGTTCTGGATCTTCTAAAATGGCTACTGGAGATGGAGGGGTGGGGGGTGGAGGGGATGGTTGTGGAGGATGTGATGCATAATAGATTGGATTTTCTCCTGACAACATTGATGGAATGGGGGGTGCTTGGCTTTGGGGAGGTCATTTCAAGCTGTAATTCAGGTTAGTTTTGGCCCATTGTAGTGTGTGCTACAGTATGTCATGGGGGAACAGTCTCTTTTTGGTGAAAGTATGCAATGTCCTTTGTTGTTCATCTTGGAGTTCTTACTAATACAGTTGCATAGAAGTGCAACATAAAAAAGAGCAGTCCTGTCTAGTCAGGCTGGGCTAAGGTGTGTCTTTGTACCTTTCTATTTGGAAGCATATCAGAAAAGCTTTTTTTTTTTGTGTTTGGAAAACACACTCTGAGTCATAGTTATTACCCATTTAGATTAAACATATTCGACCCAGGACTCTGCCCTTACCTGCATGCTATTGCATGGCCTGATGGTCCAGGAACCACCCAGGACTATGAAAATATTTCAGTTTCTTACTGCCTTATCAACACATTGTTGTCATAACCTGGTGAAGTGTGTTTGCTTTAAGGCTTGTCTAAGCTTTGTGTTCAGATTTGCAGGAACACAAAGACAAGGCAAGATCATATTGAACATAACATGCTATTCAGGTCTAGGCCTCAGCTGTTCAAAATAGTTTTCAAACAAGCACTAGCCTTGATGATGACACAACATTTTATCTCTGGCTTTTGATTTTACACATGGAGGACTTAAAGCTTTGATGTGTGTGAAAAACCATTGCCCTCAACCATACTTTATTTTAGATATGCATTTATTAAAGGAGTCATTTTATGCCTTTGCAAGGATCCTGGAGGGGGACAGGGAGTATGTCCTTCCGGTTTACATGTGTTTTCTGAATCTGGAGAAGGCGTATGACCGGGACCCCTGGGAGATACTGTGGGGAGGTGCTGCGGGAATATGGGGTGAGGCGGTCCTTTTTAAGGGCAATCCAATCCCTGTATGTCCAAACCGAGAGCTGTGTACGGATTCTCGGCAGTAAGTCGGACTTGTTTCAGGTGAGAGTTGGTATCCGCCAGGCATGCGCTTTGTCACCAATCCTGTTTGTGATATTCATATACAAGATATCAAGGTGTAGTCGTGGTGGGGTTACGGTTCGGTGGCCTAGGAAACTCATCGCTGCTTTTTGCAGATGATGTGGTCCTGATGGCATCATCGGTCTGTGACCTCCAGCACTCACTGGATCGGTTTGCAGCAGAGTGTGAAGCGGCTGGGATGAGGATTAGCACAGCTAAATCTGAGGCCATGGTTCTCAGCTGGAAACCGATGGAATGCCTACTCCTGGTAGGGAATGAGTCCTTACCCCAAGTGAAGGAGTTAAAGTACCTTGTGGTCTTGTTCGCAAGTGAGGGGAGCAGCGGGAGCAGTATTATAATCACTTTACTGCACCAACAAAAAGAGCTGAGCTGGAAGGCAACCTCTCGATTTTCCGGGCAATTTTCGTTCCTGCTCTCACCTATGGTCATGAAGGCTGGGTCATGACCGAAATAATGAGATCACGGGTACAAGTGGCCAAAATGGGTTTTCTCAGGAGGGTGGTGGGCATCTCATTTAGAGACAGGGTGAGAAGCTAGGCCATCCATGAGGAACTCGGAGTAGAGCCGCTGCTCCTTTGCTTTGAAAGAAGCCATTTGAGGTGGTGCGGGCATCTGGTAAGGATGCCCTCTGGGCGCCTCCCTAGAGAGGTGTTCCAGGCACGTCCAGCTGGGAGAAGGCCACGTGGAAGATCCAGAACCAGGTGGAGAGATTATATCTCTACATTGGCTTGGGAACGCCTTCAGAGGTCAGAGGTGGATAATGTGGCTCGGGAAAGAGAAGTTTGGGGGATTCCCTGCTGGAGCTGCTGCCCCTGCGACCTGACTAGGGATAAGCGGATGAAGATGTATGGATATATGGATTATGGGTATATGGCTGTTTAGCGGGCAAGGATGGCTGTGATGTTGTGCTATGGTATGTTTTAACCTTCATTCATGATATAATGTGCTTAGTAGATACATTGCTGGTCATCAAAACGTAACACCCCTTTCCCTACACATGATTCCATGCCCCAGAATCACACTATTTCGGAAGCTCTGAGCCAGGAACTTCAAAACAAAAACAAAAAAATTGCGATACTACCGCAGTATTGGGCCAACCTAAATCACTGCATGTACATTTTCTTCACAGCGACAGCCCTAGATACGAATCACGATTCAATTTATTGCAATTTCTAATTTGTGGAAAACTTATAGCAATGCTGTGTGGCACTACTGCAAAAAAACCCAGAAACACTTATGTAAACTTGCTCAGGGACTGTAGATGGAAATGAGCTTTAAGATAAATCTGGTAACAAGCATCTTTCCTCTGTTTTGAAGTTAATTAATTTTGTACATGGTCCCTTTTTACAAATATATTGAGTAAAGTAAAAAAATAAAATAAAAAGATTTAAAGAATTGATATCGTATCGCGCACCGTTATATTGTGATACCCAGGACCAGGAGTATTGATATCTTCTTACCGCCGTCTACACCACCATCACATTTCTAGTTCTATTTTTTTCTCATTGGTTGCTATGGGGTGCAGTGTTATAGTGCATTCACGTGACTTGACCTTTTACTCTATTATTAAACCCAATTTAACTATTCTGGTCTACTTTCCTAAAGTTGAGATATGTAACCTAAACAAACAGACAAGGAGTAACGACACTTTAAAAGCTAGAAAACTTTAAACTCATACCTTGATTTGATTGCCAATCTGTATTGGGCAAAAATTAATGGGGAGTTTTCATGAGGGTTAAAAAATTATGCTAACCATGGCCTCTTATGCAGGCTACATTAAGGGTAATGTGACTCTAAGCTGTGAGTCAACATGATCGTTCCACAATTCAGCGTACTCATGACACTCCAGTATTTTCACCTATATTCATACTGTCACATAACCAACTGTAAATATTTGTTTAATGTTGCTAAGAGATTGTCATTTTTTGTTGTGTCTGAGATTAACTCTTAAAGCTTCCCTTAGATTTACAGGGCTTTTAAAATGTCTTTATTTATATAATCGGTCCATTGTAGCAGTAAAACCTGCAATTAGCATGGTTAATTTTATTACACTTGTAGTGTATTACACTTGGCTGTGACAGACTTTAATTTATCACCCCATTTGACACTGCGGTAATAGAGGCTTTATTAAGCTTATAATGCTAGTATAATAAGAAATTATAGTACTGTAGAAACCTGCCTGGCTAAGCCTTTGGACTGGTGAGGCGAACAGTGATGTAGTATTCTCTGACTGGGTTTCAGATCACCAGCTGACTGACTGAGCGGGTCACATTTTTTGTAATCAGCTGCGTGAATGTGTTTTCTTTCCTTTTCTTCTCTGCTCTCCCATACATCTTTTGCGTTCTCTCTTTCTTATTGTGATTTGTTTTTAGTCTCATGACCCATGTCACGATCCCATGGAGGGAGCAACGTTCCACATTTACCAGACCAATTGGCTCTGTGTTTTGTGTATAGTGCATACTGTATATACTTTATGTGAATACGTAAGTATGTTTTCAATACCTGATGTGGTAATAATATTGCACAAGGGTGTGTGTATTTGCGCAAGGAAAGGCATATGGAGAATTTGAGCTTTTGGAACAAATGGGGAAACTAATGTGCCAGTGTACATCAAAAATGTGACTACAGTTTAAAGCTGTAAAGAGCTGGAACTGAAATCAATCATATTTCAGAGCACATGTTAAACCATATGCAGACTGCTTATTGAGAGTAGGGACTCAGTCAAACAGCTTTTTATTTGAGTCTATGGTTAAATGTAGTTATAATCAGTTGTAGTTTTGGGCTACATACTGGCCCTTCATGGAGCTTGATTGACACTGCAGATTAAAGAGGTATCTGTGTGTAAAATGGCTTGAGACAAAACAGTGTTTGCGTATGTGTTCCTTACCTAGCTACGGCATCCGTCCAGAGAACGTCATTGTGTACGGCCAGAGCATCGGCACGGTCCCATCGGTGGACCTGGCGGCTCGCTATGAGAGTGCAGCAGTGGTCCTCCACTCGCCCCTCACCTCTGGCATGAGAGTAGCCTTCCCCGACACCAAGAAGACCTACTGCTTTGATGCCTTCCCCAAGTAAGTGTGTTGTAAACAGGTGGCTGAGTGGCGGGCATCAAATGAGGATTAAGGAAGACGCATGTCTATTTGGAGGCTCTACTTTCCCGCTAGACACTCAAGTGATACTGACCTGACGTAAATAACAATGTGGTGTGCATGGGTGTTGTGTGTGCACGCAAACACGCACACACCATACAGAAACAGGTTCAAACATTAAAAAAAAAAAGAATATTATGGTATTCCAATGCTGTTACAGAGTAATTGATATATATATATATATATATATATATATATAGATAGATAGATAGATAGATAGATAGATAGATAGATAGATAGATATATTAGTATTACATAATATTAGTGTCAGTTCTTTTTTTAATGTTATTTCTGTTTGTTTAATGCCCCTGTGTGTTTTGATTTAATGTGTGCAAAGTTGCATGTTGATTTACCTGCATTGAATAAAAATGTTATTTAACCTGAAATTGTGAGGTTGGAAAAAAAAAGAACAATACCTGCCGAATAATGAAGAATGTATTTTAATAGCTGACTATTTTGTAACAGTTTTGGTAATGTCCTATTGCAGTGCATACAATGGGACACAATAGGACATTTGAGGCCTTCTGTTTTTATTCAGTTCACGTAATTAATTTATTACATTCTGCATTGAAGACATTTAACACAATCTGATCCGTGCCTAATTGGCTCTTGTTTTTTTTCTGTTAATTTTAAAGCATCGACAAGATCTCCAAGGTGACCTCACCAGTACTGGTGATCCACGGGACGGAGGACGAGGTTATAGACTTCTCCCACGGGCTGGCGCTGTACGAGCGCTGCCAGCGGCCTGTAGAGCCCCTCTGGGTGGAGGGGGCAGGTCACAATGATGTGGAGCTGTATGGACAGTACCTGGAGCGCCTCAAACAGTTTGTAGCACACGAGCTGGTCAACTTGTAGAGGAGACACCACAGCATTGAACAAGGATGGAGAGAAGAGTGGACCTTGCCATTGTCCCAGGCATGGCTTGAAAAGTTGTCGATTTGCAAAATATAGTCGTCACTTAGGATAGTTTTTCGTTTTGGGAGAAGTGGGTTGAAATAAATTGTGGTATTCTCCTCCACCCATTCCTCACCTCCCCCACACCCCCAGGAGATAATGGAGCTGTGTGTTAAGTATAGTGCTGGTAAAAGCAGTGTACTGCTTATATCGTGCTTGCCATCAAGCGCCTCTTCACAGTGGACACCCCGTTGTATGGTACAGGGGCCCACCAACACTGTCCACACCTCTTGCTGCAACTCTGACCTTCTTTGACCCATCCTTATCCTTTACAAGCCATTTTTACTTTACTTTTTAGGAAACTGCACATTTTGACAGTGCGTGAATCAAAGATGTAGTGTATATGGAAACAAAAGAATGAAATGTGAAATATAATGAACTGTGTGACAGAATGAGTGTGTTGCATTTTTGCTGCCTTGACAAGGACATGGTCAAAGTTCCTTAGTTTTAACCTCTGAATAACTAACTGAGAGGCTTTGGAGATTCTGGGGCCTAACCTTTATCTGACTTGATAGTTAGTTCAGATTTGGTCCTTCTTACACTTAGCATTTAGCATTTAGATTTTAGATTTTGTTGTTTAGAATACTTTTAAAGAATATTTTCCAAATGATTTGCACGTATTATGTGACTGAGAACTTAACAATGAAAATGCAAACATGGGGTTGCCAAATGTTTTGATTGAATATATTGCTTTAGACAGATGTACGGATAAACAAATAGGTTTACTTAATGTAATTCACCTTTAGAAACAGCTCCAATAATTTATTAGATGTACTGTATGAAGATTCACTGTATCAGACTTTTTCTTTCAGAAAGGTACAGTTGCCATTTTTTGCTAGTAAGGCACGAGAGCATGGACCTCCAGCATCGTCTGATTTAAATACTGTTTATATTAGATTGGTTTCCATGCCACACATTCTCTATTGCAAACATATGTCCCACATAGTTCTTACTTCTGAGTTTACCTCATCACTGTTATGTTATATTTATGCTGTTCTGTTTTACATACATGTTGAGCAGTTCTACAGACACAAAAGAGTTCCCATTTAATGTACATCAACTATTAATTTAGATTTAATAAAGCCTTCATATGGTAAAGGTATGACCGAACTTGGGTTTAAAGATGTTGATAGATAGATAGATAGATAGATAGATAGATAGATAGATAGATAGATAGATAGATAGATATACTAATTGTCTTTGTACTTGAATATTATTATTTCTGGATGTCTTTATATAGGGTTAAACTACTGTGGAAGCAATTTGCTGTAAAGACTGGTGCCACTAATGCCATTCAGGTCCGAGGAATAGTGAATGTCATTAACATGGATGGTGTGGATTCATTTTCAATGTACATACCATATATTTTATTTCACAAACCCAACTGGCTAAATGAAGTAAAACAATTTTTATTTATTTTTTTGATGAAGAATCTATAGAAAATGAGTCCACGAGCCCATGTATACTGGGAGTTTTCTTCCAGCTCAGCATTAAAGACTGCAGTCATACTTTCTTTTTGCACATATACCTGGTTGTCTTAATTGGTATAGTATTGTCTGCATGTGTATTGTTGTCTTGTCTTTAATGCTGATTGATGTAAAACAATAAGATATGTTTGTTGTAGTGCTTTATTCGGTTAAAGCACTGAAAAAGCCTAAAAAGCTAACATGCTACAGTTAATGTGCCATGTGCGGTTAGTTTCCCTTGCCTATGGCCAGTTTAAGGAACACTATTTGCATTAATGGATTAGGTCAATTATGTGGTTAGAAATGGGTTCAAATTTAGTTTGTAAGTGTTAATTAGCCAATGTCCATGGGTGCTACCTTAGACCTTCTGGTCTGACTACTTTAAGTCATGAAAAACTCAAGATAACTGGTGATTGGTTATTTTGTTGTCCTTAGATTGACAATTGATTTAGAACTGATTGTCAGTTAATGTGTTAGAAGAATTAAAAAAAATTGAGCACATTTTATTTCTGTATATTATGGTTCTACTTAATTTTCAGATTGTAAATATTTTTACAGGACATGTTTTGTTTTAATTTAAATTTTCTTTATAAAACATTGTTATAATATCTCACTTGTAGTTGTTATACTTTAACTGTTTGTATGACAATTAGATGAAGCCATTATGTGTGCTTGGCTCCTGATAATCTGAGTACTTCAATTGGGTTACTAAATATATCTTTTTCTATTTTTTTTTTTAGAAAATATTTTCATTGCAGAATCATATGTAATGACAATATTGATTATAATATAAATTGGTTATAGATAATAAAATTTGTATTTGATAAGCAATCATAACAGTCTGATATTTTGTTAATCTTTAATGGGAGTACATTTAACTAAATTCAGTTTGTCATCCTAACTCCATATGCTTCAGAGAATATTGGTGTTTATAAGGTCCTCTTGCATGAACTATGAGGCTTACCTCATAAGTTATAGCCTAGATAACACACTCCTGCAAATAAGATCGCATGAAGCGCTGTATAAAGTAGGCTAAAGGCTTCCTATACCACAACAGAAACACAACTGCTGTATGCTTAATAAAATGCACATAGCAAAGAGAAATCATTATTTAGACCCGAAAAACAAAATATGGAATTTGCATATGTTAATATTGGTTGTATTGAATCATACTATACTGAATACACCCTTTGAAGAGCATAATTACTTATGAAACCATAACTGACATGATGTAATATCTTTTTCTGTGTTTTACTATTGGCTAGAGATGGTAGGTGCCATTACTATACCAAAAACAATTCCAATCTCTTGCATTTGATTGCATTTGTCAATAATCAACAGTCTAATCCCATTACTTCACCAGTCACTTTTATAAAAATGGCAGATCATTGTTCTGTCTACAGTGCCTGAATTAAACAGGTCTTATTTATAAAAATGTAGCATTTACTCTCCATTTACTAACAACCTATCCCATTGACCAATGGTGTACCACTGAGATCCTGATCGTTTTAGCTGTTTTCCCGTGCATATCATTTCTATTGACAAAAGTTGTTCCACCACTTAGATCACGATGGTTCATGTTTTCCAATGCTGCTTCTAAGGCATTCTTAAATATAAAAAATAATATGTTATAAGTGTCCACCTTTGAGATTGGAAGGCTGTGTAGCCCACAGGGCAGTGAGACATGTCATTCCTGTTATGCATTAACATTTTGGACTCTTAAAGTTTGAAAAATAAAGTTAAGATTTTTCAGGTTTTTGGTATTATATCATAAAAGTGACATGTTTAACTCTCAGGAAAATACAATGGTCAAGCTCTGGCACTTAAAACAAATTAAGTTCATATTCCACACTGTTATGGTCAATGTCCTAACAGGGTGGAACTTTTTGAGCTAAGTTAGCCAGAGTTCTGTGAGTGATCAAGATTTAGCTAGCTAACTTTCTGCACATGAACAGAACTTGTATAACTATATAAATTTGTTTTTTTAATTTATAATACTAGACTAACTTTCTTCATAATTTAGCCTAACAGGGTGGAACTTTAAGAGTGATACAAGCATATTAACATAATTAAACTTATATATA
>JAODOY010000833.1:0-13371 GCA_025399855.1 Forbesichthys papilliferus | reverse complement strand
ATTACTGTTGAGGTGAGGTGATAAGAGTATGTTGCCAACAGTGGCTAACACTAACACTGGCTTGATGAACTTAGCAATGTACTGAATTTTGGCCACATTCCCATTTACAATATGCAACTGCATTCTGATTCTGTGTCATACTGTGTGGAGCCAAAGCATTCACATGTTGAAATTAAAATGTTTTTATATTAAATCATGAAATTATAATAAGCCGGAAGCCACAAAGCTAAAAAGGCATGAAGAGAGAGAGAGAGAGAGAGAGAGAGAGAGAGAGAGAGAGAGAGAGAGAGAGAGAGAGAGAGAAAATGCCGGTGTCAATATACTGTGATATCAATTTTTGCTCAAACCGCCCAGCCCTAGTTACACAGGGGAGTTGCCTTGACCCGTTATTTTCACTATACATGCTGCCACTCTGTAATATCATTAGGGTTCACAATGTATTTCCATAGTTATGCGGATGACACTCAACTGTACATCTCTACTGAACTAAATGATCATACAGCTATATAGCTATAATATATTACTGACTGCCTTGTAGCAATAAATAAATGGTTAAGTAATAACTTCTTAAAATTAAATGAGGACAAAACTGAGATCCTACTTGTTGGTCTTGAAGCAAAAAGAGAAATGTTGGATAATAATCTAGGAAATCTAACAGCCTGGATAAAATCTGAGGTTACCAGTTTTGGGGTTGTGTTGGACTCAGATCTAAACTTTAGGCCCCACATCAACAGGGTGGGGCAACATCAAAAATGTAATTCTATCATCTTAGAAATAGCTAAATTATGACCAAAAATATGCAGAAAAAAACGTTTTCATGATTTTGTATCTAGCCGACTCGACTACTGTTCGCTGTTCACCGGCCTCCCCAGAAAATATATTAAGAGACTACAGCTCATTCAAAACTCTGCAGCTAGGCTTTTAACTAGAATTAAAAGGAGACAAGATATTACTCCAGTATTGGCTGACCTGCACTGGCTACCAGTAACATGCAGAATTGATTTTAAGGTCCTCCTGCTTACATTTAAGGTGATACAAACAGAAGTTCAATAGTATAAAGGTCTACGACCATTACGATTCCAATACTTAAATACAGTAATATAAGTTGGGGCGGGTTACACCAGGCAATGTAATTCTCTCTCAACATATGGATTTCATTGTGTAATTTCTTACAGGCAAAATGCTATTTATGCTTTGGTGTAAAGGCTGTTGCACTCTGCACACGGAGTGGTTCCACTTTGTATCTGCTCCCATGTTAATCAATGAGTCTTTGCACACTGCTCGATTATCTGAGGCGGGGCCGATGCTTTTTTTCCACCTGCAGTCTATTTTTTTCCACCTCGCCTAACATTTTTGAAGCACTTCTACATAGAGTACAATGAACATATGACATACAAGCAGGTAAAGCACTACAAATAGTAATTTAAAATATTGTTGCTTGCCTGAATTGTTATCATTATGTTAATATAATTGTGATTATATGTATACTGTCCTACAACATTCATGCTATTATGTTAATACTGCACGATCAATGCAGTGCAACAGTTATCATGACCAATTTACATAGAGTGCTGGTGGACGGGGCAGCTCAAATCTGCCGGCAGTCGGCGGAAAGTGTGGAAAGCTCTGCGTGCAGTGTGCAATGGACTTTATGAATGCATACAGTACATATTGAAATGCTTTACCTAAAATAAGAATAGAATAATTATTTTATTATTTTAACCTGTAATGTCAGCATTGTCAAAAATACAAATGTGTACTCTTCTTTGTGTAATACAGCCTATTGCATCATGCCAAAGTAGCATCATACTATTGCTCATCATAAACTGTTAAACTGAGCCCAATATGTAAGACTCAGCCATTAGTGCCTTGTGGAATGGCTCTAATGACCTCTCAATGGGGATAAACTGGAGACATCTTTTCATAATCCCATTTGTTTCCTCATTTAGATTTGATTGGCTATAAAATGCACAGGGCCTGGCGAGAATTGAGTTTCAGCATTCCTCAGCATTTTGAGAGCATTGGGAGTTGATTATACAAAAACATAGAAACGTGAATTAAAGCTTGCGTAGACAAAGTAGCCATACACACATGAATTAGAGCAGGCGATTATGCAGCCATACTTATTCACACAAAAATGTAAATATGCCATTACCCTAGGTGCAGATGTACATCACAATGGTGGTTTGCATGTGGTTTGTGTATTTATCATAAGTCAGCCAATAATGGCTCTTTATTACAGCAAAAAATAAATAAAACATGAGTGATGTTTTGCCAAAGGGTATTTTGTAAATTAATATCAAAAGGACCTAATGTGCAAACTCATTTTCATATTAGAATGGAAAAACAATCACTTATATTTGCAAATAGAGAGCCAAAATTTTGTTTGTCAATTAGGATACGCTGCTTAGCTTTTTAACTCCCGTTGGAGAATCACCAGTCACCCAATTACGATTTAGGATTGTATAATGATAATGTGACCTATAACATAAGACATATCAAATATGTTGTAACATTTTGGTTTATGAGTTACTCGCTGCAGGATAATACAATATAGCTAATTTTGAAGCCTTAGATGAGTCACAATAAACATATTGTTAATAAGCAGCAGTGAATGCACAGGCCTGTGCCGCCTGTGATGTCACAACCACACAGCATTGTGGGTAATATAGTTCATTAGACATTAGAGTAAGCTACTATTGCGATTGGAAAATGGCTGCTTATGGCTACTCCAACAGCTACTACAACTCTGCTTTATTCCTACGGCGAAGTGAAGTGAGTAATGGACATGCCAATAAATGCCTACTAGACACCTTCAATAAAAATTGTACGCGCAAACATTGTATACGGCGAGTTGTCAAGAAAACACACTATTGTTGGAAAACTGTGCAGACGTTCCACAACTGCCTGACCAGACTGGATATGTCAAACTCTAAAAACTCTAACAGACTAACATTAGCTATGGGGCAGTGTGCAAGCAGCTTATTGGTTTAAAAGGTGTAAAAGGTAGAATTATCCACCAGCGATTAATGCAAACCAAGAGTTACATATACTTTCAGTTGGTCTTATTTGGGAGATTGGCATGATTTCCCTTGAGAAACAAAATGGGATTTCTAAGCCATTTATGCTCTCTATAGTGCTTCTCTTTCGTGCTGTATTCAATTAACTCAAACATTTCAGATCATTATGGTATCTGCACATGGCTTTAAAGATTTCTCAAGAATGTAAATTCAGGATCTCATATATCAATTGGATTATATACTGTATGTATCACACTATCATTTACCTTTCAATAAAGCCAGTAAACTGAGTGGCTCATTGCTCATATTTACACAGTGCCTTGAAGCCTCTTCATCTTTGTCTCCCTATGTCAGTGCCAACCCCTCCTCTACGAAGCACAAATCTATTTCCAGAAAAATTACATTCCCAGATAACCCAGGCCCCAATGATAATTGCCACATATCTGATCTGTTCTGCTTGTACATATGAGGCAAAGTGCGTAGAGCTGTGTATTGACGGGCACTCAGGTGGAGTAGCTGGAATATCAATGCTAATTACCTTGATTTGATTTGCAGTTATGGGTAAACTTAACACTGATAGCATGGAATGGGAGCAAATGGGAAGCCGTCAAGGTCCTACTTCATCGATGTTTGCGTGATTTGTGACCAGTTGGCTCTAGCCAAACATAGATGCTAGCTCCTAAGTAGCAGGTTATGCTAACCACAGCTGCTTGACACACTCACAAGGGGTGCCAGTGTTGTATAGACGCTAACATCGGAGCAGTGAGAAGCAGCTATAAGGGGAGAGGTAGAGAAAAGTGTGAACTCATGAGTAATGTGAGCCACTCAGCACTGAGGTGGGCAGTAGGCATGTGAGCCCAGAGGTTCCAACCCAAATGCTTTCTGTGGCACTGATTTCAACCACAACAATGAATTAAGACATAAATCGAGGAGTGTCCTTTCACTCTGTGTTCTGCAGCAAGGTCTGGAAAATGCAGGTTGAGCCCATGTTTATGAACATGTATCCAAACACAAAAAGCTATGTAACAATTAATTTAGGACAACATGCTTGTACGTACTCGATTCCTGTATTTCAGCTTTCCCGTCACTCAATTTCACTTCTAACCAATGACAAGTGTCTGTGTTCTGTAAGAACCAATCATGTCACTGTCCTCGGACCTCTGCTATGAAGTCTCATGTCACTACAAAAGTTAAATATTTATCTGGATGACTGAATTTCATTATTAATTCAAACTTTGGCTGTGTGTAATAGTGAGTACTTTGAGCCACAACGGTTAGTATTAAGTGTGTCACGTGCATTTGTATCCATGTGAGCATATGTGCCTATACTTCATTTACTTAATCATCTATTGCAGCTAAATGTAAGCTAATACACTTTTTGTCAAATATCTCCTCACATTTCGCTATCTTACCATTTTATGTGCGTGTTGAAAAAATAATATTATAGATATTTCTTTACAGCCCTGGTTCCGTAAATACTGTAGTAACATAAACAAACAACAATGTCGCAGTACTAAGCTTTGCTTCAAAATGCATTTCATTGTGTGAGGCAGCGCTGAGCTGAGCAAACAAAGCGGAAGTGAATGAAACCCACCTGGGGAATAACATTTGACAGGGAAAACATTAGCCAGCGTCAAAAAGTGTGTATTAGGAACGCTAAGATAGGTGCCAGGTTGGTGCATACGGTCCATCCAAGCAAAGAATGAGTAACACAGGCCAAGAAGTTAAATTGGTTCCTACTGCTTTCACACCAAGACCTTCCGCACTCGCTTTCTAGTGTTTGAACACACCATACCGCACACACACACACACACACACACACACACACACACACACCATGTGTAACATCACCCACATGCACACAGATACACAAACAATGATGTCTGAATTATAGTTTCATTTCCTCAATCACATACCAGTTATTAAATCTGTTATGTTATAGACACTTTGACTGGGCCTAAATTGGGAATAATATAAAATAAAGTGAAAACGTGCCTAGTTAATTCATCTTAAAACATGTTTGGGGCCTCTGCAGGCTTGGATTTGAAGTGGGCAGTAAGTAGTAATATGAGCTCATATTGACAAAAGCAGTTGTGTAATATAATTTACTAAGCGTATGATCCAAGCCAGTGCTTGTCAGTTTCCACTGAACTGTCATCATCCCAAAATATACCAATGTTATGAATAATGAGATTTTGAGAGGAAATATCCATTAGCATGTCTTAGGAAGTTGGCAGAGCTGACACATAGCACATGCCATAAAGCCTGCCAGTTGAAATGCCACATCCCCCTATCTGCCAACCATTTAGATCTTTTAAAATGATGTCAGACATTTGTAGTTGTAGTATAATTATTTTAAGGAGGCATTCTGCTCAAGGATGCTAACAGACAGCTTGATCATGTTGAGCATGCTGAGGATCACACCCCCCATGACCTTTCAGCTGGGAGGCGGAGCTATCCTGCCTTACTATTGTGTGCATCCATTACTATCTACCCATTTCCAACCAATGGACCATTTCACTGAGGTGTTATACGTTGCTGTAGAGAAACCAGGTGTAGCGCTTAACATAAATAATGCATTTACATTTAATTCAGGTATACCAGGAATTGACATAAATATGTTAGAAGCTATATTGTGGGTTTACCCTACTGGGCACCTCTGTGTAAAGGGTCTATGAGAAACACACACCAGGTTCAACATCATGGTGGATCAATCAGAGGTAGCAGAAGCTCCCCGGAGTAAGGGGTGCAAATGTGACCCCACTTTGACACTGAACTCTGGGAAGAGGCCACCTGTCTTTCCCGCTTCCTCTCGGCTAACCTTGGGAGCGAGACGATCTCGGGGAGTCAGCACTTTTAAAAAGTGCCTGAGCGATGTAGTAGGGCTTGAATAATGTGTCCTATGAATAAAACACATTAGCTACCAAACATATTGAATTATTCACCTATAAGACGCCATGCACAGTCCTAGGCACGAGATATTAGGTCTTGAGGGCTCCAGATGTTTTGCTTATAGTCCTCAAACCTTTCTTGGTTTGCCTATATTGTACTTTCCTCCTATCTTATTTTCCCCCTCATTCTCTTTTCTTGCTCACATACACCTGCGTGTCATGTATTCCTCCCTCTCTCTCTCTCTCTCTCTCTCTCTCTCTCTCTCTCTCTCTCTCTCTCTCTCAGCTGACTTTCTGCTGATGGCGACTATCTATTTATACTCCTCAAGGAGCTACTTTTCCTGGAAGATCTCACTATTTATTTAAAAAGCTCTTGAACTGTTGTAGAGTGCATTTGTTCTGAGAGAATATTTGATGGCTTGGAACAATATGCCCAAAATTGATTAATAATTTAGCGTTTACACAAAGGCCACCAGCAGTGACTTTAAAAGTAAAAAAAAAAAGAAAAAAAAAAAAAATTAGTAGGAGGGCAATTTTCTATTTAAATGTGACCTGGTATACTGTACCTCCATGTTGCATGTCATAGGTTAAGGATTTTCCACTGACGTACAGTATTATGCAAAGCTAAAGTTTGGTGAAAGTTGAGTGAAAATAAACACCATAATGTAAAATGGTCTTGTGCAATATCTTCAACCTGACTCATTTTGTTAAATTACAATATCTACATTATAATACATAATGCTCTTAGTAAGTAATTTGAGAAACCCAGAAATACTCTTGACAAAATGTGTGTGCGTCACATAAGGTTCTGGGGGCAGCATTTTTTTTTCTTGCTAAGGGAGATCTTAGCAAGTAACCACCTTTACCTCTGCTATTGTTGCAATTTTTAGCAACTGACAGTGGACTCATTATTAACACAGTCTGACTGAAGTTTAGCGAGGAGGATTACAAAAGGTTTATTGTCATTGTAGACTTATACATGAATATGTGGATATCACAATGATCGTGCTATTGGAACAGATGGCTTTGGCTAGCTGGTCTCACTACTGTAGGTTGCCTATGTGTATCCTGGTCAAATGTCATTGTTCTTTCATAGAAGTAGAACATGTCTCTGCCTCTGGGAATTATAGCTAAAACAACACAGACAAGACTATTGTCTTCTATGGTTTTGTAACCTTGTGAGTTTGTTGGAAAGATCCTGGACATCGACTAGCCCATATAAACACTGCAGCCTATAAATGTGAATAAACGCACTATTAAATCAAATGTAAAGTAAAACCATATTCAGTAGACTACAGTGCTGTACCGTACAGGTAGGCCATTGTAATAGTACCGTACTGTAGCATATACCGTATTAGCTACGGTATGCTGTATGCTTGTAGCTGTATTACAATATTGCGACTGTTATAAAGTAAGTAAATACATAAATAGCCTAATAAATTAACAGAAATAACATAATGATAATTAAAGTACATGATGTGTTCATATTTACCGGGAAATCGACGGCTGTAAATATAATCACTGCCTCACTCATGGTAGTCCATCATTCGTCTAGTAATATGGGTCCGTCCAGCCGAAACCCATTAAAACATGATCTAGAGGTAGTGAGTGGCGGTATCTAACCAATCAGCGAGTTTGTAACAACAAGCAAAGCTATGATTGGTCAATAGGATTATAACTCCTTTTCATTTCTTTCCATGTCGAGCAAGCGCAAATTAATTTAGAGAGAGCAGAGGTTTAGATCTGAGCAGTTGTATGTGCAGCTTTATTTCAGTTCTTGTGACATTGCAATCATCATGGTTTTGTCTTAACCTCTCAACTCAGAAAGTGTGCTAGACAGATTTCTGCACCCTCAACATACGACATCCGCGCGCTCAAAACAACTTTATGCGTGTTCAAATTAAAATTCTGTGCGCGCGACTTTGTCTGTGTGCACACTCGACTCAAGATTCTGCGGGCTCGACTTTGTTCATGTGTGCTCAACAAAACATTCTGCGTGCGCGATTTGTGAGACTATATTGACGCCATAGACGCGTCACCTAAACTCCATGACCCCTTGGCCCTGATAGTTATAGTATTCAACTCCCCCTATGCACAAGATTGATACATTATCTTACACTTACATTTATATGTATGATACTGTATTTGAAAATGTTTTAGAGGTGACAAACAAGAAACATAATTTAGTCTGTATCAGGCCTGCCAGTGTGTGTGTTTCATGGTGTTTGCACACTCACCAATGCACAGTATGTCTCTGGGGGGTCTCCACAGGTGATGTTGGGGGGCTCCAACGCCACCTTCAGGTATTTAGTCATATCTGCCTCCTCTGGCTGGCATGCCATATAGTCCCATGTGAGGCCCTCATCGGAAAACACCTGTGACTTGCACACGTCGTAATGACCCCAAGATGTGGGGTGCATGGCTGCTTGGCAACCAGTCACCCACAGCGCCTGCCACACCAATACCAAGGCCACGCGCATCGCTGCTCCGCGCACGTCCACGTATCTGTAGAAGCGTGTTTGACAGTTGGCAGTCAGCCAACGATTGTTTGCTTTCTAAAGCACGTTTATATAAAGAGCCCACTGTTGGCCACAGAAGCAGCCAGCAGCATTCTATCTAGGGGTGAGCGTAGGGGGGCAGGCGTTGTTGTCCTTTATTCACTGGCTGTTTCCCGTGGCCTTTTCTTTTTTCTAGAGTGATTGTTGGCTTCAAGGGGGCAGATGGGTCACGGGTCCATTCATAACAGAGGAGAGGCTGCAGGAGGTGGCGGTGGTGCAGAAGCAGTAAGAAAGTGGGATACGTGAGAAATGAGCCTCCCACTCAGGAAGTGATAGCCCTCTTGACACACTGATAGCAGGATGAGTGACAAGTCTCCCTCAGCTGGGCTGGCTGTCAGTCATGGTGCCGTCGCTGCTCGCTGTCCTGGCGCTGAGGAGACAAAGCGGAGGTGAATGAAACCCGCCTGGGGAATAACATTTGACAAGGAAAACATTAGCCAGCGTTGAAAAGTGTGTATTTGTGTGCGCTAGCGCTAGTGCTAGCTTGAAGGAACGCTAAAAAAAGTATCAGGTTGGTGCATACTGTCCATCCAAACAAAGAATGAGTAACACAGGCCAAGAAGTTAAATTGGATCCTACTGCTTTTACACCAAGACCTTCCACACTCGTTCTAGTGTTTGAACACACCATACCGTACACACATACACACACACACACACACACACACACACACACACCACGTGTAACATCACCCACATGCACACAGATACACAAACAATGATGCCTGAATTATATTTTAATTTCCTCAATCACATAACAGTTATTAAATCGGTTATGTTATAGACACTTTGACTGGGCCTAAATTGGGAATAATATAAAATAAAGTGAAAACTTGCATAGTTAATTCATCTTAAAACATGTTTGGGGCCTCTGCACACTTGGTTTTGAAGTGGGCAGTAAGTAGTAATAAGAGCTCATATTGACAAAAGCAGTTGTGTAATATAATTTACTAAGCGTATGATCCAAGCCAGTGCTTGTCAGTTTCCACTGAACTGTCATCATCCCAAAATATACCAATGTTATGAAAAATGAGATTTTGAGAGAAAATATCCATTAGCATGTCTTAGGAAGTTGGCATAGCTGACACATAGCACAGGCAATAAAGCCTGCCAGTTGAAATGCCACATCCCCCTATCTGCCAACCATTTAGAGCTGTTGTATTTTATTCACAGGCTACATGTCAGACTATATATTGTCTTTACTGGCATTTTGAAAGGATCTTTTAAAATTATGTCAGACATTTGTAGTTGTAGTATAATTATTTTAAGGAGGCATTCTGCTCAAGGATGTTAACAGACAGCTTGATAATGTTGAGCATGCTGAGGATCACACCCCCCATGACCTTTAAGCTGGGAGGTGGAGCTATCCTGCCTTACCTGCAAGGTCTGGCCCGACCACCAGTGCAGCTTCTCTAATAGACTGTGAGATGCAGCTGAACTTCACACTCGTCACATATGTGGTGGCATTCATGCAAAGTACAATCTGACCTCATAATACAAACCGTTTGAATGAATACCTATCTCATGCCAGTGAACAGATTTATACATATTAATTTTCATATTTCTAAATATTTCTTTTGTTTTGACCATTACAGAACCACTAATTTACACATATTAGTTTTTCATTTTCTACAGTTTTGTTTAGTTTTGACCATTACAGAACCACTGATTTCTACCACATGCCAGAACCACTGATTTCTCACTGCTTGTGTGCAACACAACTGGAAGAGTGCTTTTTTTTTGTGATACTGCTTTCAACCAGAAGGCAATATGCTATTCAGCACTATAACGTACTGTATTGGGCCCATATTGTGGGCTGTCATTAGGCAGGACACAAGCTCTATTCCTCCCTATCTCATTACATAGCAGCCAGGCTGGCTGCCAGGCCGCAAGTTCGCTGAACTCCCCAACAGAGAGAACGTCTACTCTCTCCCAAAAGCAGTCTACGGGGAGGTGATTGATGGAGGCTCCAGCCAACAGTTGGGGAGAGGGGGCAGGAATGGAATGGTAGGTAGACATTTTAGTGCTCCTTAATCAGTCAAACGAGTCAATGTGGGTCTGCTGACCCAACACCTCACACTCCTTAGCGATCAATTAGACCATGAGTAGCTGCAGGCAAACTGCATCAGTCTAATCATCTGGAACGGGGTCAGCTACTTGGACATCACTATGTTATCCTCCCTCATTTTAAGTCATATAGCATTTATACTTTAGTGCAGGTTGTATGACAAGGCGACATTGAACTAGTGGTGGCAGTGTGTGTTTCAATTAAAAGTGTAAATAGATTTCTAAGTAATTTTTCAGAATGAGGTAACTTCAGAACACAACTGGGACTCTGATCCGATTTCTATAGGTGCATTAGACAGTTTTTTGAGAATCACTTTAACAGGGTGGTGGGAAAACACTATAAACTAAAATCTCATAGTGTGCCCAAAGTATTATTTCCTACCAAATGCCAGCACATGGGTTAATACATAAGGCAGCTACAAATTCAAGGTCTTAACAAAAGTTCAGAAACACTATAAATATGCAAAAATGGCAATAGACACATGTTAGCTGTGAATTTGATGTGAGAAATAAAACACCCACTGTCACCCAGTGTCAAGACAGTAGGTACAGTTGTTTGGGAGACTTTTCCTCAAAATCTGCAAATTGCCAAATGTGCTAAAAGTAATGTCTATTCCTATGTCTATCTTCATTGCATTCATGCAAGGTTTTGTCATATTGTCGTCCAATATAACTGGAGGATCACCCTCACAGAACTGATTCCCCATATATGGACTAATTTCAAGTCATTACTATTTACTACACAGCAGTCTTATTTGGAAGAATTGTATGCTCCAAAAGTATCCCCATCACAAGCATTTAATGTGTCCATTCACCATATAAACTCTATACATTATTTTACACCCCATATAATTAATAAAGTACCATTCACTAACCACAAAAATCCATAATATTGTTCACAGATACAACTGTACTGTGATATTGCATCTTCACAGATGCAACACAGACCTACATTGTACAAGCAGAACAGACAATACGAGATAAGGTTTGAGAGAAGAGTTGCAGGGGGGCAGGGGAACTGGTCGAGGTTGGACACGAGGCTCCTGCCACTGTAACAGAAGAATGTCACCTGTGAAGATGTCAGCAGGTGTGGAAGCAGGCAATTATCCAGAGGGAAGTTTGGCACCAGGTACGCTTTCCCCATTACAGGACATAATATTACCAGGAGAGGAGGGGTGGTGTATCCATGTGTGTGTGTGAGAGAGAGGGAGAGATACCTCCACAAAAGCGAGGCTTGACTTGTCAGTAATGAACAGTAAAATCGAGGCTTCAATAAGAAACACAAGAAATCACAAGCGTATGGTCATTATCGCTTTCTACGCTCGTGGACACCATGGATTTCTCTCATTACTGCCCACTTACAATCCACCATCGCCCCAAATAGGGGAAGAGAGAGAGACAGAGAGAGAGAAAGGAGAGCAGATGGGCAGAACGTGGTGTGCATTTTAAGTAAAAGCGAGGCTATCTGGGCCAGGTCGCCTCCCCTGCTATCGATCAACGGAGGGCACCAGAGAAATGTTACTTCTACAGGAAGTCTGAGGTGCTTTAGTTTACCACGATGGTGCTATATATTTATGCCACGTCAGCATGCACACACATAAACATTTACAGTTATTGTGTGTCTGTCTGTCTGTCTGTGCTGTCCAACATGGGTAGTCGTGGGTTTTCACAGAAAATGTGCTCGCCAGAAAGGAAACAGCGACCCGTGAAAGATTTCTCACCGGAAACTTCCCAGGTTGAAATTCTGGAGCAAATCTGAGATATTGGTCCTTGCATTCCATTGAATGCAAGGACCAATATCTCAGATTTCCTCCAGGAATATTCCATCCACACCTTTCCATTGTGTGGATGGAATATTCCTAAAGGTAAGGTAAGGGTGCTTTTATTGTCACATACATTTTGCAAAATTCATCCTCTGCATTTAACCCATCCCTCAAGAGAGCACTGAGCAGCACCCAGGGACAAACTCCAGATTAGAGCCAGTGTCACATGACACTGGCTTGAGGGTGAACCTGAAATATTTTTATATAGTGGGGGAATCCAGAGCCCCTGGAGGAAATCCATGCAGACACAGGGAGAACATGCAAACTCCACACAGAAAGGCCAGGACAACCAGGGTTTGAACATAAGACCTTCTTGCTGTGAGATCACAGTGCTAGCCACTGGGCCACCGTGTTGCATTCATTATTAGTGGAAAGAATGCTTTGCAAGGCCCATTCTGGCCACTCTGCCCAGGATAAGGGTTATTATTAGGTGATGAGCAGGTATGTGGTATGATCTCTGATAACCTGATTTTAATAGCATAAGATAATAGAAGTGTTGTCCTGACCCAACCCCTGACACACACTCCACACACCCACCAACTGCCAACGAGGCTTCGAGAAAGACTCCTCAGCCTCTATTGCATTCTGATGGCTGAGTGTTATCCATAGGTAGTGGGCAAAAATGGCGCACCACAGAGGTTTACATCACGAGTCACAACACAAAATGACTATATAGAGCCCACACGGTCTTCACACTTCTTCTGCCATCCCTCTGACTTCTGCCTCTCACTCTCTTCACAGCTACTGTAATCAGAACAGCTAGCATTCTGCCTATATTCATTATACACCTTTCCTCCTCAATTTGCCTTTTACTAAAAAACAAAACAAACACACTGAATAGCCACAGAGTGTGCTTGAACGTTAAAACAAAATAATGATGGCTAGGTCGAAGGATAGATACATAGATATATTAACAGATACATGTACAGTTGCAATAAAAAGTATGTGAACCCCTTGGGATTACGTGGAGTTTTGCATGAATTGGTCATAAAATGTGCTCTGAACTTCATCTA
>JAODOY010000832.1:0-13373 GCA_025399855.1 Forbesichthys papilliferus | reverse complement strand
GTCCAACACCCATGTGTAGCTCTTGTGCAGAACTAGTCCCTGACACACACACACACACACACATCAATAGGCTTCTCTTGTCATCTGTTCATCCACCCATCCACCCATCTATTCATCCACCCATCCATCAATCAATCCATCCACCCACCTATCCACCCATCCATCCATTAATCCACCCATCTATTCATCTATTCATCCATCAATCCATCCACCCACCTATCCACCCATCCTTCCATCACTTATCCATCCATCCATCTATCCATCCATCCATCACCCATCCAACCACTTACCTCTAATCCTTCCATTTTCTTGCTGGCATCACTGTGCCACAAGAAAGGTCTCCTTGTGATGCCTGATCTAAATGTTGACGGGGACAGTGAGATGGCAGTGTAATACTGGGCCTACTCCACTTTGTGTCTGTTATGGGAGCTGTGCCTGTCCAGTCTGTCTGGCTCTCTGTTCATCTGAAACCCTGACGGTGTAGCTCGTCCTCCACACCATTATGTGTTCACAACACAATAATAAACACACCATGCTGTTTGGACATTAGTTAATCTTACAGTCATGCTTGATGCTTGTTTCCCTAATGATCTGAATAGTCAATGATACATGAGTGAACTACATTATCGTACTTGCGACGAGAGGGAAGCGTAGACAATACAATGCACTTTGCCAGTACATGGTGTGGAGCATTTTAGGATTTATTACTTTGTCATGCGGATGCATGCAGACAGTGTGACGTTTAAACCTATTATCTTATTTTCTAGATTAGAAGGGATGCCAGTGAGCAGATACGGAACAGGACTTGGCGCATGAGAACATAGAAGCCTAAGTGGTTCATCTGGTTAATTTTTTTAATGACTAAATAGTTTAGGAGTCGGACTATATTGAGTCGTAGATCACATTATTTTGCCTAGATATTATTTTGACAAAAGCATCTGTCTGACACATATCTCTTGTTTCCTCGAATCAAAAGGTTGGTAAATACCACGACAACATGAAACTGAAACAGTGTGGAAATAAATGAGTAATGATTGGTTCATGGTAACCGTTGGGCGGAGTCTCGACTCAGTCAAAATTAGTGTGGGTTGGGCAGCCTGATGACGCCGCGCCGGTGTCCATATATGGTTCGTGACGTCACCTGCCGGAGGTTACGGCCACATAAAACTGATCGGGCGGAATCCCCTTGGAGGAAATGTAGGCATTGACGCGAAAGGGCTCTTGCGCTTGCCCGTCCGTTTTAACAGTCGACTATAAATCGAACTCATTCTTTAGGCAATAAAAATTACACTAAACTCAAAATGAAAGTATCCAGCATTGACTGCCGACGTCTCAAGAAAATCATCCGAAAAGAATGCGGGAGCTGTCTCATTGTGGATTGCCGACCATATTTCTCATTTACGAACTCGAACATTAAAGGTTCTTTGAATGTCAACTTGAACTCGGTCGTGGTTCGAAGGTGTAGAGGAGGACTGGTTCCTCCACAGTTTGTCATTCCAGACGAGAGAGCCCTGGTTCGGCTACGTGAGGGAAGGATATCGGCTGTCATAGCTCTGGATGACGGGACACCGCACTGGCAAAAACTGAAAAAAGACAGTGTAGCACAAATAGTGATAAATACCCTCTCGCATCTAGCTAGTGGGGCAAACATCTGTTTCCTTAAAGGTGAGAACACTTGACAGCTAAATGTAATACATTTCGTTCGGAAACACTGTATCTGTAGACTATAGCCTTTATTTAATTTGGGATAGGTTAATAATTCGTATTAAGGTTGAGTCTATTTAAAAAACAGGTGACTCTTCTCAAATTATTAATTAACTCATGATAATTAATTATAATAGGCCTACAGTTTATTACATAATGTAATACTTTTTTTGTTTAGCAATTAAGCTTAGGCTACTCTATTTAGTGACAACTTCACGCTATATAGCTTCTAATTTAGGCAAAACATAGTGGTAAACAACGAAATCGCTTAGGTAAACTGCAATTATGTTTACATATAATTTTAACAATGCAGGATTGCATGTTTCTTAAATAGCTCAAAATAGTGACTTGAGTGATCAACTAATTCCTCTGCGATGTGTTATTCGAGATATAGACCGAAATGTTAATCGTGCGTCAACTGGGTATGAGTCAGTGCAAGAATTAAGGCTTGTTGGATAACTGGCAAATTGCTTGTCCTGGTGGTTTCGTCTGATAAGAATGTTTCCCTCTTTTAAACAAACACATATTAACAATGTGTCAGAACACATTCATATGAATGACACCTCTGCGTCTCGAGGATGTAGATCTAAACGGATTACCGGTGCGTCAGTTTTCGGATCCAGTGATTAATTACGAAAATGTAATCAGTTTATAACACTCATTATCCCGTAGACCTAACGGCCCGTGTGCAGGCCGTTTAGGCTATGTGGGTGTGTAGAGGGGACACAGTAATTGTAGGTTGTTTTTAATGTGTTGTTGTTAACCCCCCTCTCGCAGGAGGATACGAGAACTTCCACTCTCAATACCCTGAACTTTGCACTGAGGTGAAAACCACCGACCAGAGCGGAACTGAAACAGAGAAAGGAGTTAACAGTCACAGCGAGAAGTTTTCTCACCACAAACCAGATTACGATCAGGTAAAAGAAACACCCAAACAGCTTCTCTAATTTTTGGTCACCCGAACATTCCTCAGGACTCAATATATATACATTTTATTTTATGTCCCTTATGTAATGCAGTGTCCAGTCCACCATATCATTTTCTCAAAACACATGATAGGCTAGTCTGTGGCCTTCCGATTTGTGGCCCATCATAGGATAATGTTTATAGAAACAGAGAGACCTCTCAATGCCACCCAGACCCCACCAGATAAATATTTTAGAATATTTAATCACAGGTTTCCATGTCTCCCTTACCTAAAATGGAAGGCACAAAGACCATGCGCTGCTTCTATTTGTGACATCCTGGCTTTACTTTATATAATGAGCAAACACATGTGCTCAGCAGTATTCTACTAGATTGTGTCAACAATTGTACACATTGCTTGTCTGTGCCTTATTTGGCTGACAAGAGAGGCAGTAAATTCCTTGTACCAATCTACAGGGTGTTAAGGTGTAATTCTTTGGGGACTGAATCCTCTTCCAAGAGCTAAATCATGAAAAAGCATTTAGGTTGTATTACACATCTACACAGTGTTATTCATTGCTATTATTATAAAGTATTTATTCTCTTCAATCTGATCTATTATAATCGTTATTACTGCTTATATCACCACAGAAGTATGCAGTATACAAGAACAAACAGAATCCGATTTGTGAAACACTGGCTTTACCTTTACATGCAAAATTCCACTATTATTCTGACTATGTCTTATTCTGTTTTATTTCAAATTAGGCCTTTTTCCAAATTTAGCATTTTCTGATTAAGACAAGTGGGATATGCCGATATTATTCTGGTTGCAGGTATACAATATTGGGTCTCCTGCCTGTTTACAGTAATATATTTGCATAAATCGTATAAAAGAAAAATATCAAGTTTTGCAGCAAACGGGCACAATAGAACAAGCAGCTACAGCCGTTCAATTTCCCCATATTTTAGAACATTGATGCAGTTTGGAAATTAGGCAAATTCCTCTGTGGGCAAAGTTAGTTATTTAAAGGGTGTATAGGATGTATAAATCAGCTGCGTGTAAATGTATACGCTAATGGAATATTTATTTTAAGTAGAAAATTATAAACAATCTCCTTCGTTCTTTGCCTCAGGGTAAACCCGTGGAGATCCTGCCTTTCCTCTACCTTGGCAGCGCCTACCATGCCTCCAGGCAGGACTACCTCAGCCACCTCCACGTCACGGCTTTGCTCAACGTGTCGCGCAGGGACCAGCGGCCGGCCAAGGGCCAGTACGACTACAAGTGGATCCCGGTGGAGGACAACAACATGGCCGACATCAGCTCCCACTTCCAGGAGGCCATAGAGTTTATCGGTGAGTTGATGTGCCACGTGAGCACGACCCGTGTCAAACGGAATGGCTGTAGTGAGCGAACGGCAAATGGCTTTCTGCTTGGAATCCAGTTCTTTATCTTTGATAAAGGCGGGGTTAGTCATTCTCCAGGACGCTTGCTAATTTTGAGCTCAAATCATAACAAACTCCCTCAGAAGACAAGTGGAATTGTTGATGTGAGCGGTGTTCGCAATTTGCCAGGGCAGAATCGGATGATTTCTTCAGCACGCTAAATAATAAAGTGCCTAATACTAAAGGATTAAATCCATAAGAGCAAAACAGGATTTTTTAGAAAGAAAAAAATAAACATTTGTGTAAGAAACTTCAGTTAGCATTGAGTGCTAGGAGGTGGAGAGGTCTCTATAAGGTTTCAACCTTTACAGGTTTAATGCTGCATTTGATTGTATGCTAGCTTAGTTCGTGCCTTTCTGTGTGTGGATCAGGAGCATTCCTCTGACGGATCACTGGATGATAGAACTACAAGTGGGGGAGCACAGCTCCAATGTTTGGAGAACCTCTGCTCTATTGCCACAGCTATTGTTTCCATTGTACACTGGTGAGCTGTTTGTCTCAGCCAAGATACACATTATAGCTAGAGAGACAGAAATAAATAAAATCCAACATAAAACCTTCCCCACAATAGAGGGTCTTCCCGGACTAGCTAAGCTGTGTTCCACAGCACAGCTGTAAACACGTCTGTTTTCGAGAACATGGCGTCTTCTACCATTGTAAAGTACAGTGTCCTGACAAGACCTCTTTAAAACCTCATTCTCCGGTGCCTCCCTACTGACCCGTGAGCCATTTTCATTCAGGGAAGACTAGGCTCCCCTTCCCCCACCCCCTAAGGCACACACACAACCACCATCTATCCACCCCTTTGAGGTAAAAAAAATAAAGATGTTCCCATGCCATCATCAGCTCCCAGGCGTAATCTGGTTTACTATGCTGAGTGTGGCCAATTACCAGTCAGACCAGACAGCTGACAGAAGCGATGAGCTGTCTGTTGTTAATAATCATGGTTAGGAGATGGAGGACGAGGAAGAGGCTCTGACATGGGCTGATGATTGACACGTACACACAACCACACACACACAACCACACAGGGATGTTGAAGGCTAGCCCCGCAGCAACGCACAATATTGTTGTCTACTTCTGTGAAGCTAGGATGCATTTATAGACGTAATAGTGGAGAGAGAGAGAGAGAGAGAGAGAGAGAGAGAGAGAGAGAGAGAGAGAGAGAGAGAGAGAGAGAGGCTATTTATAGTCTGGCCTAGTGGAGAACAAATCCTTCCCAACAAGGCCTGTTGACCTGTATGAGGTGGCTGTCATTGTCGGTGTTGCGCATTGTTTGGACCCCCTCGTATATGTCGGGCGCCAGTTGTTATGTAAGGCTGAAAAATGGCCTGGAAGGCGTTTTAGCTTTCACACAGGAAACTGTTAACTATGCTGTGAGATTAGAAATGTACTCCCCACCCTGCCCGGACAGTAATACATGTGGGTTGCACAAACCTAATAAATCTCAAATAAGAGCTCATATACATTTAGTAAATCTAAGTTTGAATTGAATCAGAGATGTGTGCACATTATTTTAAACTTGGATCAGTAAATCAAAGATTACTTTATTAAACTATGATTAGTAATCAATCTAAGAGCTACTGGGCACGTTTTTTAAGGCAACGTTGCTTTAACATGAAAGGAAAGTGAAAGATGAACAAGTCCAACCATGTGTCTGACTGACCACTTAGTGAATGTGTGACATACAGATGCAGAGAGGGGTGTTCGCGTGTGTGTGTGGGGGGAATGTGCGTTGTGAATGTGTGTTCTTTTGAAGACACCTCTAGCCAATCAGGATGCATCCAACAAGGATGGGTCATATGGGTCGTTTTCCCCTGGCTTCCTTGTAACCTCAAGATCATCATTCATTCACAAGCTTTTTCAGGGATCAGAGCAATTAGATACGACTGTAGCGTTTACTGCCAGTCCTATAGCATGTAATTGATTTGAACCCTAGTGCGTGTGCGTGCGCGTGCGTGCGTGTGTGGGGTAAAGGAACAAGCCCACAGATGTGCAAATAGATGGAAGAAAGAACGAAAAAAAATTTAAACGTTTGTATTGGTCCTCACTCAACTGACAAAAAACAGACAGAAGGTCTTTGTGGGGGTGATACAGATGCAGCAACCTACACGTCTAGCTGTGCAGCTGGCACCGAGCTGAGTCGATGCAGGGATGACGGAAACCAAATTTTTGGTGTGTGGGCACTGGAACATACTGGGACAGAGTAAAATAGTACAAATCTTGCTTTCCATAGTATCGCATGAATGCGCCACCCTACGCAGAGTCTTGTGTGTATACATCTGCGTTCTATGACTCACACGAGCCTCCGGTATAAGCCAAGTCTGTTGTGTCTGTCTGCGTGGCATGTGTGGCTATAGATAGATAATGTACCCGTTTTTTTTAAGTGTGACTATTAGCTGGATGTGGGCATGGGAGAATGGAGAGAGATGGTGTTGCGCTTTAAGTGTGTGGGTGTGTGAGTGTGGGATAGGGGAGTGGGGGGGGGGGGGGGCAGATGGCGTTGAATAGAAATAGATTATGTGCCAATCATTTTGTCACAATAAAATAACAAGAATCCATCCCATTATTTATTAAGATGTACTGTATAGGTATAGTCAGCTATTGTAAGATAATTGACCTTTCCAAAGCCTCGCCGCTTTTTGCATGTCCTCCAATACATTTTAAAAAATCTGACGGAACCTAGGACAAGTCAAAAGGGGCGGGGCTTGGGAAAGGTAAATTGCAAACTAATACACTTTTTTTCAAATTCTCCAAATATCTCCTCGCTTTCCGCTATCTTAGTGCGCGCTGAAGAAATAAGAAATGCTTTTGGAAGGCCACCGAATATAGATGGTAATATTAACCATTTCCTGTTCTTCTTGTCTTCGCAGATCACGTCAAGCAGTCAGGCGGCAAGGTCCTCGTGCACTGTGAGGCCGGCATCTCCCGCTCCCCGACCATCTGCATGGCCTACATCATGAGGACCCAGCGGCTGCAGCTCAACGAGGCCTTTGACTTCATCAAGCAGCGGCGCGCGCTCATCTCGCCCAACTTCAGCTTCATGGGTCAGCTGCTGCAGTTCGAGTCCGAGGTGCTCTCATCCGCGCCAGCGGCCCACATCGACGCCCCCGAGCCGGCCACGCCCTGCTGCGCCCCTGAGGCCGCGTCCTTCTTCTCCGGGGAATTCACCACCGGCGCTTTTAATACGGGGAACTTTGAGCCGTCCGTGTTCTCCCTCCCTACCTCCTACTTGGCTCCGATGTCTCTGCAATCTCCGGTCCACCGCCAGTTCAAGCTGAGCCCAATAACTGCATTGCCTTAATGAAATGAACTGTGACTGCGTGTAGTCTTACTTGAAATGAATTGTAATACTTATCTTCTTTGTGTGTGTGCGTGACTGGTGCTCATACCGAGCAGACTGGAAGGTCTGGAGATCGTTAACAAAGACTGAATGAAGATGATAGTATTTACTCCGCAAAGGCCTCAAATGTCGACGGCCAGCTGTCTTCTAAACCGAAGCGATAAAACCACAAAACAGAAATAAACTGCAATATACATGCCTTAGGTTGATATTGTGATGTATTTTTATTTGCCTATTCACAAGTCTAGAGGCATTTAAACCTAATTTATTAATTGTCTGTCTGTCTTATGTCAATAAATGTGGATGTCAATAAAGTTCCACCTCAGAAATTATATATTTTTTTGTCAGATTTCCTTTTGTCACTATACAATGGATGCATGCAGGAATATACAAATGATCAGTGAAATGTAAGAGAAAATTACGTAACAAAGAGGACAAAGATTAAAACTATTTTTCTAAGTTGCGTTGCAGGTTGTGCAAAATATCACGACAAAAAGCATGTACAACAGTGACACCTGCAGTGACATATGTGGCCCTGTGTATAAGCAGTTTGAACCGAATTTTGTCTAAAACTATCACTATCAGACTTATTAATTACCCGACCTAAAAAATACCTTTATGCGTGTATAAATCGCCTAATAAATAGAGCTAATACGTTAACAAATAAGTACATCAGCATGCTGTAGCAGCAAAAGGAGGAACTACGTTTTCATGGAAGCATTGCTTATGATATAGTGACATTTTTTTATAGGCAAGACGTTAAATTAAATGGCAATGACGGGTTGACAAAATCACTGTTGAGAAGACATGCAGCGAAATATAGTTCCAGAGATAATGGCACACACACACACACTGGTCTTTGGCGCTCAAAGGCGCTTTCTCAGACTATACCAAGTAAGTAATAGTAGTGTAGTACATTAATAAAACAGTTAATGCTTATGGAATTGAAGCAGTTTTGGTCAAGAAATATGTTTAAAATACGTCAAGTATGAAAAATAATAAACCTTCACATGGACTCTTGGCGTGTTTGCTATTAGGTTGTTATTCTTTTAAAAGCCCACCAATTTATATACCCCTTCCGCATAATGGTCCAAGCCATTTTATCCCGCCCCCGACGCCATTTTCGATGTTATTCTGTGTTATCAAAGTAATTCAACAGTTTTGGATGCAACATTCTCAATAATTGCATTGCTATTTTGGATTATTAAATTCCAGTCGTCTCCTATTTATATGAGGAGGGAGTTTATCTCCAAGTTGTTTGGAAAGTTCCTGCATAGAGCACCATGTACATCAAGCAGGTAAGCTAATGCTAACAGTAGAGCTAACTATGCATGGTACGGTATAGTCGCTATATTTTTTTATGGTAAATGCTAATGCATTTACACGCTAACAGTGATGCCTACAAACATAGA
The DNA here is from genome assembly GCA_025399855.1 of Forbesichthys papilliferus. Lineage (NCBI taxonomy): Eukaryota > Metazoa > Chordata > Actinopteri > Percopsiformes > Amblyopsidae > Forbesichthys > Forbesichthys papilliferus. The sequence goes on along the minus strand of JAODOY010000832.1, from coordinate 4,562 downwards.
CATTCAAGCAAATCAGGCATTTGTACCTACGTAAGTGAGTTCTAGTACCACCTAATGTTGGCTATTCATGATGAATACCGTAGTACGGTACCGTAGCTAATGAATCTGACTGTCCCCCCCTCCGCCTCTGTGGCAGACCCAAATGTGAGCTAGCTGGCTAGGATAACTGGCTGTCTGTTATATTTTTAATGGCATTTATATTAAAACATTAAATCTATGCATATACGAGGTCGATCCAGATCCATATAGCGAGCACGCATCATAATTGAAAGTTTAGCTTCCAGTACGGTACCGTACCATAACAAAATGCACTTCGCGCGGTCTAGGGCAACCGTAGGCCGTTTCATGTCAGTGCTGTCATAATTGTACGGTACGGTAATATTTCTAGATCGTCTTTCAAGATCAACAGCATATTGGATATTAGTTATAGAGTCCGTTTCACTGCGGACTGTTATTTGGTTTATCAATGTGATGTTAATTATTAATTAATAAACATGTCACCCACATTTGACTTAACTTTTATAATTTAATATTGATGAAAACACGGCCTGGGAAAGATTTGTCCAATAATTACACCACATTTAAATAGTCCTCACTGTTTTGGATTGTCCTGTAGGTTATCATCCAGGGATTCCGAAGTTACAGGGACCAAACCGTAGTTGACCCTTTCAGTCCAAAGCACAACGTCATTGGTAAGAGTGACATATCGAACACTGAAAAATTTCAACAGCCATGAGAAAATGGATAAGATTATATAACTGAACGGTTTATTTGCTGTGTTTGCTGTTATGTTTTCCTTGAAAATATTTCATGATAGGAAATGTAACATGACATGAATTGGCTCTGGTAGTTTGCTCAATCCCACACAGACTGCTGCTGTTGTTGATGATGATGATGATACCCATAACAACTTTGAAAGTGTATAACTATCAAATTAACTCTTATTTATTGTATGTTTCTGTAATAAACTATTTGTGTGTGTAACGAAACCTATTACCACTTAATCCTAATTTCACCTCATCTTTCACAGTTGGACGAAATGGATCAGGAAAAAGTAACTTTTTCTACGGTATGTTAGCTAAAATGTATTGTATCATGTAGCATCTGTTTCTATAGTTCTATGTATACAATGAAAGCTGTGTTCTCTTGCCTTTCTTTAGCCATCCAGTTTGTGCTTAGTGATGAGTTCAGCCACCTTCGCCCAGAGCAACGCTTGGCCTTGCTCCATGTAAGTGCTGTAAAATATCAAGCTCCCGGGCCACTGTCCAGATCATGGACACTGCCCTACACATACAGAGCCAAGTCACTTCCCCCTTATGGGACCTAAATTCGAATAAAATATGTATGGTAGTCAACTGCGAACATAACATTTATTTTTAGATCCCGTTTGCATTGTGACACGAAGTACACATGATGTTTGACTATTTAAAATAAAATTCTTCCAGTCAACAAAGTCTCAGTTTGTCTGTATAAGACTGTGAAAATATGTAATTACTAAGACTTGTGGCTGTCCCGAATACCATTTTACAGGTTTTGAATACTTGTGCTATGCGAGACGAAAGATGTAGTTCAGTGAACGGTTACCCTGCATTCACACCGCCGACGTTTTTAACTCAAATCGCTCAGTCACTGACGAGCTGTCGCCAAGCTCTCTATGGTGTCCAAACCGCCAGCTCGGCGGGCGTGTCTTCGTGCCAGCGACAATAAACGTGAGCATTTCAAATATGTCAACAGACATTACGCAAAATCAAACGCACAAATGCTGTGCATTCCCGCAAAAATAAACATTTTGGAGTGAAATGTTTGTGTATAAATACCGTACTTGGATCTTGTCAAGTATCACCTATTCCACTATGGACTGAAAACAAGCAGCCAGAAACACGTCATAAATAATGGGAAAACCAGAGACCGCAATAATTAGTTTATTGTCCATGTTTTCAACAGCGAGGGATTTTAAGATCGCTATCTAAAGGAGAGGCAAAGAACAGAGCCCTGCCATTGGTTGTCGCCAAACTCCGTCACCGGCGACTCGCTGTAAATTTGCATAAAGTTGAAAAGTTCTCAACTCGGATCTGTCGCTGTCGCTGGGAGACTTTGTCGCTGAGCGTAGCTCCGCCCTCTGTCGCCAAGGTACGCTTGCTTCCGTTGGAAATTAATTGGAACGTGCCTCTTTGCGAGCTGAACACGTCGGCAGTGTGAACGCAGGGTTACACACCAAACTAAAGTTTACTTTATAGTTTCACAACAAACTGTAACGTTCTTGACTTGAACAATTATCTTTTAAATAGACAAACGTGTGTACTTCATGTCACAATTCAAATTGCAATATTCAGTTTATTTAGTGCAGAGATGCGTCCATTGGCTGTTTGACTTAGTTGTCTTAGATTTTATTTCCTGATACATTTTCCCACAACCTTTGTGTTTTTACTTATGTTTAAAAATACTGAAATTATTATCAATATTGCCAAAAATATTGAAATTATTATCGATTAATTTTCATGATCAATATCACAATTTATCAATATCGTGCGCCCCTAGTACTAATAATATCAAGTTTTATTGTTGATTTAATATCTTTTGACCATTTATCCTTTTGTTTCTTTATGCATTTAAATAACTGTCCTCTATTAAGTGCTATATAATTAAAGTAGATTGTTATTATTAATAAAAACCCCATTTCTATTTGTATCTCTGTATGAATAACATTAGTAAAGATAATGATGCATAATATAGTTAGAATTCTTACACAAGACAATGTGTAGAGAGACAGGAAGCGAGTGGAAGAGAGATACACATTTAGGGAGGGATTCGAACCTATGACTCCTAGCCACAGCTACACCCAATTTAGTCCTTATATTAATAAAAACACACATGTCTTGTTTGCTGTGTAGGAGGGAACTGGTCCTCGCGTCATCTCAGCGTTTGTGGAGATTATATTTGACAATTCTGACAACCGGCTGCCGGTAAGTTATAAAACATTTTAATAAGACAAATCATGTCATCACATATTTTCTAATATACTGTATTGTATGCAATTACTCTTTGTATTTTCTACTTGGGTGTGCATTTTGTGCCCAAAATAGTCAATTGCCTCTCTCTACCTTAATACTATATTGACTATTTTAGCTGTAGAAGATGACCATATTGTCCATGCCTCCATTATTCATTCATTATTATGCTGTCGTCACTCTGCTTCACTTCATGCTGATATACCTGCTCTCTTTCGGTTCAGATTGACAAGGAGGAAGTCTCTCTCCGGCGTGTAATAGGCGCCAAGAAGGACCAGTATTTCTTGGACAAGAAAATGGTGACGTAAGTACCACTGTCGAATTACTGCTGATGCCTCTGCAATCACAGGAACTTGTTTTGTGTGATTATCGCCCCTCTCATGACACCTGTCACTTTTACAGTAAGAATGACGTCATGAACTTATTGGAGAGTGCCGGCTTCTCTCGCAGTAATCCGTACTACATTGTCAAACAGGGAAAGGTGAGAACGACAATCTGGTTATGTTTGTATTTATTTCCAACAAAAAAATATGCTAACGTGGCTCTTGCAAGCAACAACAAAAGGGCTGATGTTTATATATATGTGTGTGTGTGTGTGTGTGTGTGTGTGTATATGTGTGTGTGTGTGTGTGTGTGTGTGTGTATATGTGTGTGTGTATATGTGTGTGTATGTATGTGTATATATATGTATGTGTATATATATGTATGTGTATATATATGTATGCGTATATATGTGTATGTATATGTATGCGTATATGTATATGTATATATGTATATGTATGTATGTATGTATGTATACACATACACACAAAATGAAGAAATGACACTTTTCTGCAATGTAAAGTAGTGATTGTACAGCTTGTAGAACATTGTAGGACATTTTCACTTAGGGGTCTACTCACTTTAGTTTCCAGCGGTTCAGACATTAATGGCTGTGTGTTGTGTTATTTTGAGGGTACACTGTTCTACAAGCTGTACAATCACTACTTTACATTGCAGAAAAGTATAATTTCTTTATTGTTGTCACATGAAAAGATATGCTCACATATTTGCAAATATATGAGGGGTGTACTCACTTTTGTGACATACATACATACATATAAATAAAATTAGGGGTGTACCGGTACACAAGTCACGGTTCGGTTCATACCGAGGTACAGAAGTCATGGTTGGGTAAATTTTTGGTACAGCGGTGACGGTTTTTACACAAGTTTATAGCCTATATAACCTCACTTTTTTTTCTTAGCAGAACATACAATGTCATGGATAAATATAGTATATTGTAGGAGCAGAAATATGCTACAAAAACGTTTTATTAGACCAGCCACGCTCCCTTTCACAATCATTTAATTGATCAAACTGTAATGTTATTCATAACTTCTTGCCCTATATTAATACATTCAAGATTTTACATAACTGTCCTAAATCATGCCGTGTCATCTTGCCGTGTATATACACACACAAAACGCAACACATTTTTGTTACTGTAGCACCTGTGTGGAGGAGGGTATATGCACTCTCACCCCAACACGTTACAGCAATGCAATTATGCAA
>JAODOY010000831.1:0-13376 GCA_025399855.1 Forbesichthys papilliferus | reverse complement strand
AGTGCTGATGAAGAGGCTGAGACTAGAGACGGTCTCTTATGTGGCGTAGTGCTGATGAAGAGGCTGAGACTAGAGACAATACCAAATTAGAATCTTTGATTTATCAATAAAGGGTGTAATTAATATAACCTTTATTTAATCAGAAAAGTATTTATTTACAAAAGCATACTGCAGAAACCAACAGACTCAAACATAAAAATACAACCATGTACAATATCAAATATAAGTTACAGAAGCAGAAAGTCTCAGCACCAGGTATAACATAGGTACAATTATACCTGTATGAATAATTTAAAACATCTACGGCCAGATGTGCCTCCATCTAAGTCAGTCACAATAAGACGAAAATCAGTAAATGGCTAATAATTCCATTTAAGTTAAGGTTTCCATTTAACGTGGTTGCATCTCACACGTGTCTCCATCAGGGGCAGTAGTGAGCACTCTCCCCAGCCTCTCCGTGCTGGACACGTCCTCCAACCCCCTGCTGGCGGCAGGGCCGGAGGAAGGAGGACCGTGGGGCTTCGGGGAGCTGGTGTCCTCCCTGGCCCCTTCCTCCCCGGGCCCCCTGACCTGCCTGAGCCTCCAGGCCTGTGGACTGACCCCCAGCAGCCTCCAGGCCCTGGGTAAGGCAGCCCCGGTAGACCCGTTCAGTCTCTGTTTTATCAAATGGATTCAACACATTTAACACCAACGTGCCACGGGGTACATTTGACCCGTGGATGTTTTTCAATTGTACATAACTTCGTTTATTTAATATAATGAAATCTCCCAGTCTTTTTTTAAATATGAATATATGATGATGTCTATTTGCTGTGCCTGTTTTATAGCAGTCTATCTGTACAGACGTTGTGAGCTCCGGTTAAAACCACCCACGTTACTTCTGCAGGTGGTTCGCTCTGCTTCCTCCCCTGCCTGCGAGAGTTGGACCTGTCCAGTAACAGGGGTCTGTCTGGTGGGCTGTCTCACCTGTCATCTCACCTGTCTCACCTCTCGCACCTGGAGAGCCTGGACCTGCACCTCTGCTGTCTCACCCGCGCTGACCTGACCTCCCTCAGTGAGTCTGTCTGTCTGGCCTTCACTGTAGGGCGCTCTGCCACCCGTGTCTCACCTAGATACCAGTTAGACTCCACGGTGTCTCACCTAGACACCCGTGTCACTGTCTCATTTCTCCAGTCCAGGCGCTGCCGTCTCTGCCCGAGCTCTCTGAGCTGGACCTGTCGTCCAATCAGGAGGTAGGGGGCGTGGTCCACCAGCTAGTCTCCGCCCTCCTGCTGCCTCAGATACGCCGTCTGCCACTCAACAGCTGCTGCCTAGACGAGGACTCCTTCACCGCACTGGGTATGCTCAGGGGGCCGGCGGTCCCCCTCTAGGGGGGCCGGGAGCAGGTCGGGACGCCCCGGGGGGGAGTCACAAAATGATTTCCAGAAATCTTTTTATCTTTTTATTTATCTTTTTAGAATTATTTTATCCATAATTGTTAGATAGTTAACAACACAGATAACACACCTGACTAGCGGGTCGTTATCAGTCTGACAGGAGATTGATAACGAGCCGTTCATGTGAACCGGGTGGGTTGGAGCAGGGAGACATCTACAACATGCAGGACCAGGGTTGAATATGACGTGTGTGTGTGTGTGTGTGTGTGTGTAGCGCTGGCTGTGCCCCACCTCCGGAGCGTAGACATTTCCTGGTGCAAAGTGGCGGGCGGTCGCCTAGCCTTGCTATTGGACGCCTTGCAGCCGTCAGTCATCCAGGAGCTCCGCCTCAACAGCTGTCAGCTGACCACCGAGGACATCTGTCACCTAGGTAACCACACACACACACACACACACACACACACACGTACGTGAATCCACAGCAGTTCTAATGTCAGTGTTATTTCTTTCTGGAAACTATTTAATTTTACAAATTTTCTCAGTAATGTACCTCAATGTAATTAAGGGTACCTGCAACATTAACTGTTCACCACCACCGTGTGGCGCTAGACTGCATAATGCTTATTTGGGGGAGGAGAGATACTTACTGAGGGGTGTGTGTGTGTGCACGTGTGGAGGTTCAAACCAAGACAACATTGTTGTAATACTGTTTCCAACCACATGGGTTCCCAGATACTAATACCCCCCCCCCACCCCCTCCCCAGCTGTGGTGTGCAGGCGTGGCTCCTTCTCCTGCTTGCGTGTGCTGGAGCTCTGCTACAATGGCCGCGTCACGGCCGACGGCTGGGCGGCCATGTTTGCTGCAGCAGGGGGGAGGGGCCTCCTGGGCTCGCTGCAGGAGCTAGACATCAGCCTGCGACCCCTGACCCCGCACGGCGATGAGGAGGCGTGGCTCCTGGCGTTGCTCTCTGCGCTGCCGGGCCTCCCAGCGCTGCAGCGGCTTGGCCTGCAGGGCCGCTGCCATGGCCCTCTGGCAAGGCAGCGGTTGGGCCATGCCGTCGCTGGGCGGGGCATCCGTCTGGACTGGGACACGCCCACGGGGTCCATGACGTCATCGGCGGGGAACGGGGTTTGTCGTGAGCAGCCAGAGCACACCGTCCCCGAGTAGAGTAGTTGTTGGCCACGTACTCTAACTTACGACACCTGGAGGACACATCTGGTATTACACATGCCTTGGCATCGTGCGTCCAATGAGAGGGAGGCGGAGCTTAGGTGTATTTGTTTAGCCTACTCTACTTTTAACAGGACGGAGCAGAATAATCACACAGGACACACATGACTGACGTACAGGGTCTTTATTCACGTTCTCACTCTGCTGTCTGGCATAACTGTCACTGAATATTTACATCATGCCGGCATACTATTGGTGGGCGGGACTCCGGCCAGAGCACAAATATATTTGATATATGTATATTTTTTGCATACTTTATAACCAATGACAACCACTCTTGCCAACTTGTGAATAAATTGTGTATAAATCAGAAATGCTGTAGGAACAGTGTCATTTTCTGCATTGGTGTGTGTGTGTGTGTGAGTGGGGGGGTAGTTAATTGCTTCTCAGGGCGTCGTCGGGGGGGTCCAGGGTGTCGTAGGCGTACGGTCTGGCTTGGCCGTGCCACACCTGGGCCAGGTAGGTGGTACCGTCCACCTCGTACGCGCTGACGTCAGTGTGGCCCGCAGACAGACGGCCGCTGGCCACCAGCTCGCTGAAGGCCTGGGGGGGGCATTGGGAACGTTGTGCACACAGTCCAGAACACAATAATTGTAAGCATGTGTGCGTGCGTGCATCACCTGACAGACGGGCTGCTCCAGCCGGTTGCCCCAGACGTAGAGGTGGGTGAGCCTGTCGTTGGCACTCATGGACCGGGCCAGGGCCAGCAGGCCCAGAGTCCCGATGCCGTTGCTACTGACACACAGGCTGAGAGACCATTATTATTATTATTAATATTAATATCATTACTGACACACAGGCCGAGAGGCCATTGTTATTATTATATATATATATATTAAAATATATCTATATCTCAATGTGTGTGTGTCACCCTGTCAGACCGCAGACCGGCCCAGCGATGGCCTCACTCAGACTCAGGGCGCCCTCGTCCTCGATCCGATTGGCCGCCAGGTCCAGCACCTGCAGGGCCCCGTTGCTCTGCAGCACGTGGGCCAGGTGCCGTGCACCATCCTGCGTCACGCCGTTACTGTGGCAACGGCACACATCCGGTTGTTGTTTTAACAAAGGGGTCAGAGGTCAGACCAGAGACCCTGACAGCTCACGGACAGAAGGATGATGGTGGGCTGGCCTGTGTGTGTGTGCGTGCATGTGTGTGTGTGGGCGTGCATGTACCAGTGCAGGTCGAGGTATCTCACGCTGCGATTGGCCAGCAGGCCCTCACAGAGGCTCTCCAGGCCGGAGTCCGTCAGCTGGTGTTTGGCCAGGTGGAGCTCCCTGAGGGTGGTGGTGAGCAGCAGCATACGGCTCAGGTGCACCGCAGTCTCCTCCTGACACCGAGGAGGTAACGTGTTTATACCTGTGTGTGTGTGTGTGTGTTTGTATTTTAGCCACATGCACACGTGCACACACACACATACACCTACCCTGCAGGTGTTCAATTGAGTGTTTGCCACAGGCTTGTTATTATATAGTTAGGGTTATGGTTGTTATACACGCGTGTGTGTGTGTGTGTGTGTGTGTGTGTGTGTGCGTGTGCGCACACACCTGGTGGCTAAACAGCAGCGGCCTGCTGATGTTAACAGATCGAAGGCTCGTGTTGCTCTTCAACACAATGGCAAACGCCATCACACCCCGGGTCTCCTGAAGGCAGATGACAACCACAGAGTCATGATGTGAGTAAGGGGCGGGTACAGATGATCTGACCCTCCTCCTTTCAGTCAGTTTACAAGCTGTCCGAAAAGTGTATGCTACTGATTTGGGGAATAAGATGGCAGTTAAGGATGTTTAAGTTCCTTGGTTCATTTTGGGTTTGGGCAGCCCTTCAAAACTGGAACTGCACTTAAGGACTGGAGAGATCAACTGTTAAACAGGTAATGGATTGATAATGGATGTAATGTTACCAAGTCACAGTCCTCCAGGTCAATCTCCTGAAGGGTGTTGTTAATCTGCAGCATGCTGGCTAGGAACATGGCACCTCTGTTGTCGATCTTATTCGCCGTCAGTCTCAGAGAGAGGAGGGCGTGGTTATGCTAATGAGACAATGAAGGCGTGGTTATGCTTAGATATAGCAAGGGCGTGGTTATGCTAATGAGACAGTGCTCTTTCACTTTGTATATATGTATTACATGCCACTAATACAAAAGAGAGCATTTCAGAGGAAAATATTTACACACTATATTATATAGAACAATAATAATGGTAGAACTAATAAGCTACGTGAAATAGAATATGCCACTAAATGGGAAATTAGATTAATTGAAAAGGATGTCTAGGAGTATGTGCTTTATAAAACACACATGCAAACTCTTGGCGAGGTGTTGAGCTCCATCTCTCTGGATGTCGTTACCAGTCAGGTCCACAGAACTCAGAGCTGAATTATCATCCTGAACAAAGACACCAGTCAAACGTTAAGACGTTACTCTTAAGTGCAAACTAATTACATGAAATGGTATGTGTCCGATTATAATACAAGCTTACATTTTTTAAATACTAAAGGAAAAATCGGTCATAAATACCTGTAATAGAGTAGCGATGTGTTTGGCTCCGTCATCGGTGATATTGTTGTATTTGACATCAAGGCCTATCAATCAAATAAATTAAATTAAATTAAACAAGTTAAATATCGTAAAAGATATGCTCACCTTGAGAGACCCCTGCTGGCCATAAGTGCGAAGTACGTGTATACAGTTTACATTGTACTTGTTGAATCGACTCATTTGTAAAATCGTGAGATTTAACTTTAATATGCCTTTATTACATATTGGAAGAAGAACGTAAGCACGAATCATGTAGCCTACCAACCTGTTATAGTCCTGTTATTTAAGAGACAGAGTGAAATGGCTTGGATGTCGCTGTCGTTCAGTCTTCTCGCACTTTTCTGACCGTCGTTCCCCGTCAGTTTTAAAGTGTTCCTGTCCCACAAACAAACACGTCAGTGCTGCCGCAATGATTTACGCACATTACGTTTAACGTCAGTCTAAACATCACTTCGTTACTCACTGGGTTGTCGCCGTATGTTGCAGCACATGCAAAACGTCTTGGTTTATTTCCAGGTTATGTTTTTCACACACATTGGTGTAAACCTCTGAAAGAGACGCGCTGCACATGGCTAAAGAAACTGTTGCTATGGCATTGCCAAAACGACCCGACGCGCACAATCATTTTAGCACAAATCAAAGCATTTTCAAAAAGGACTACTAAAAAGATTTAGCAATTCCAAAATATATGCGTTCATCGCTATTTGACGGTTAATCCCCATCAGGCATTAGATTGAATATAAAAAATAAAATTAAAACATGTTATGGTCCAACTGTTGTAGCTGTATTGTATAGTAGTCTAATGATGGATTATTAAAAACAGAAACGAATATATTCAGTATTTTCATTCTATCAAATATATAGTTTACATAAAATTGTATGTGACATGTCTTATTCAACTTTCTATGGGATATTATAGATATTAAATTCATCAATGTAGACAGATATATAAAAAAAAGACAAATATATAATAAATACCCCACCATTCCAAGTCAATCAAACACCAGGCTGGGCTATGTCTAATAATTAAACAAAATATTTTGATGATAATCTTTAGAATGGATCATTTTAGGTGGGGTGGACACAAACACAACAAATGAAAACTAACATTGTTTCCCTGACTGGAACTCTGGTCAGAAGGTGAAATACATTTAGTCAGTTTGCCATTAATCTATCTCACTGTAAGAATGTGTACTTTGACCATCAGGTTAGTAGCCAGATGCCATTGAGTTTATTGACTCAATCAACAATCATCCATTAACCACTGATGCCCAGAAGGCCATCTGTCTACTGTAGTACTTCAAGTATAAATACCAGCTTGTTAAATTACGGTCTACTGTAGTACTGCAGGTATAAATACCAGCTTGTTAGTACTTCGTGCCCAAAATAGGAGTCTATAAAACCTGTATGAAATTGCATGGCCCCTCCATAATGTTTCCAGGGAAATCTGGATGATGGCTCTACAAAAACGACATTTAAACAATCTGTAATGACATCGCATCAGTGAAGCATCCCAGGACATTGAGGCTGACTGTTGCCAAGCAGGCAGACAGACCGGGAGACAGACCGCCTGCTAACACCGGCACTGAACAGCAGGGGGGATAGGGGGCAGTTCTAGTTTGTTTGGGTGGTCAGGGGTCAAGGGTCGGGGGTCAGGGGTCACTGCTGGGACGTCGGCGGCTCCCCGTTGTCCAGCGTGCGTATGATGACGATCTGCTGCAGGCCGGCCTCAGGTGAAGACTCCGGCCTCAGCTGCTCCACCAGGGCTTGCAGAGCCTCGGGGCTGATGTCCTGGTGCCCCGCTTGGGCCTCGAAGGTCACCGCCTCCTCCTGCTGCTCCTGCTCCCCCTGCTCCTCCTGCTCCCCCTGCTCCTCCTGCTGCTCCTGTTCCTCCTGCTGCTGCTCCTCCTGTTCCACCGTGACCTCTGCCTCCGCAGTAACCTCTGCCTCCGCCGGCTCCATCTTGAAGCCGTGGCCCAGGGGCGGGGCACCGCAGCTGGGCGGTCCGGGGTCAGGGGCAGGCAAGGCCTTGACCGCCTGGGGCAGCTTGCTCTGGACAAAGGCCACCGGCTGGCTGGAGGCCAGCATGAACACTGCAGCAGGGTTCACACACACACACACACACATATAATAAATTACATTTTATTTAACACAAAGACAATATAAAGATCAAGACATGGAATCCAAATCCAAAATTAAGAATGAAACTCAATAATTGATTAATGCCTATCAGCATCATACTGTTGGTTACGGACGTGGTTTAGGTTGTTCTGACGAAGACGACTTGAAAACATCAACGGCGGCTCCTACAGAGGTTAGCGGAGATGCTGCAATACAGCACTTTTATTAGAATGTAAGAACCACGCTTTTCTCCACGTTTGAAAGACGTTCTCCCAACGTTTATGCTGCAAGGGTGAATTTAACAACAGGTTTGCTGGGTCACAGGTTCGTTCTGCAAAGTATTTTCTTTCAAATCGGCACAATGGACGTGTAACAGACCATATATCTGGCGTGTGTTAGAGCTACACAGCATCTATTTGTAAATGGTGTCTTGGAGGAATGTAAAAGTGACATTATTTGAACTTTGGACTGCGTGCTGTTGCATCTGCCGTGTTTCATGTGAACGCAGCACAACATACACACATGCACACACACACACACACACACACACACACCTGCACGGGCCCTCTCCTTGTGGTGTCTCATGTCATCAGCGTGAGCCTTCTCCTGGTGCTTCATCAAGTTCTTCACGCTGGAAAAGCGATTCTTCCCACACAGTAGACACTGGATGCCAGGGCTCCCATCTGCGCACACACACACACACACACAAATATTATACTTTTTTCAACTTGTTTCACTTTGTAAAGTGTGCTGGAGTGCCCATAGACCCAAACCTTCTTCTACCCCTCCCCTTCACCTCATGCATGGCATCCCCCTCTACCCCTCCACTTCACCTCATGCATGACACCCCCCTCTCCCCCTCCCCTCCAGGGCCTCACCTGCGTGCAGCTTGAGGGTGTGCCTCTTGAGCTCGGCCGACAGGGCGAAGCCGGCCTCGCAGTAGGAGCACTTGTATGGCGTCTCACCTAGACACCACACAGGGGCAACAGTTACTCAGGCTGAGCAAGAGAGCAAACCTACAACAACACCCTGGTGCCCACGATCACATGTGTGTGTGTACCTGTGTGTGCGTGTGTGCGTGTGTGTGTGTGCTTGCGCATGTGTGTGTGTGTGTACCTGTGTGCTTGCGTGTGTGTGTGATGAGGGAGGAGGACACGGAGAAGGCCATGCCACAGGTGTCACACTGGTAGGGCTTCTCCCCCGTGTGCCGTCGCTTGTGGTAGGTCAGGGTGCTGGACTGGGCGAACGCATGGCCGCACACGTCACACACATAGGGCTTCTCCCCGCTGTGCAGCCTGCAGTTAATGACATCATGTTATTAGCATGCTAACATGTTATTAGCACGTTAACATGTTATGTGAATAGCACACTAACATGTTATTAGCATGCTAACATCATGTTATTAGCATGCTAACATGTTATTAGCACGTTAACAACATGTTATGTGAATAGCACACTAACATGTTATTAGCACATTAACATGTTATGTAATTAGCACACTAACATCATGTTATTAGCACGCTAACATCATGTTATTAGCACGCTAACATATTAGCACGTTAACATGTTATGTAAATAGCACACTAACATGTTATTAGTACGTTAACATAATGTTATTATGTAATTAGCACACTAACATCATAATTAATAAGAACGTTATTAATAAAAAGATTAATAAAAACGTTATTAATTTTACACGTTAAACACACCAAGATATTTTACTTTAAATACGCGCGAACACACACACACACACCTTATGTGAATCCTGTAGTTGGACGAGGTGGCAAATTTGAGCCCACAGCGGTCGCAGGTGAAGGGCTTCTCCTCACCGTGGTACATTCTGCAGTGCGCCACCAGCTGGCACTTCTGGGCAAAGCACTTCTCACAGAGAGAGCAGGAAAAGGGCTTCTCTCCTAAGAGACGAGGTGCAATCACGTGAGCCATACGTCATACACCAGCTGGAAAGCTGCTTTAGATATTAGAGGAACTCTAAACAAATATATTTGTTCATAAGTAATGGTGGGCATTATTAACGCCACGAAAACCAGCGAATGTAAACAGAATCACAACTTCTTGGATATTGACGCAAGTCTGACCTATTCAGACCAATCTAGGTGCACATGTAGTGAGGACGCTTTACCAGACAATTATTGTCTCCGGTTAAATTATTACGAGTAGTGAATTATTCTGTCTATTACAGGCAGAACTAATAATATTTAGTATAGTATATTGTATAATATAATATATGGTATAATGTATGGGAATCTTAACGTCTAAAAGAGAATTAGATTGTCCAGTATTGTTAAAATAGCCAGAAGAATGTGTTCTTCTCCCTACTGGGTGGAGGTACTGCTTTCCTAGGGTAAAACCAATACGTACAAATGTTCCTTTGATCCAAGGACAATAAATACCTTAAATTAGCACTTGGGCAGCAGATTGCAATGGCTGGTTTCACTGCTTAGAAGAACTTCCTATGTTGGCGATACTACCTTTCTATTGGTATGAGTATTTATGTGTAATAGATGTTACGTGTTAGTTTTCTGCAAATTGAATTTCCCCTCTAGGAACAATAAAGACTGAGCTGATGCATTTATAGTAGTATAGCGCCCCCGTCAGCCGTGCTGCGCCTGTACGCCAGCAGCAGGGGGCAGCAGCGCGCCCTCTGACCTGTGTGAATGCGCATGTGCGTGCGCAGCTGCGTGGCCTGGCGGAAGGCCTTGGAGCAGATGACGCACTTGAAGGGCTTCAGGCCGCGGTGGATCTTCATGTGCCGCCGCAGGCTGCTGGCCTCCGTGAACACGCGGCTGCACTCGCTGCACACCGCCAGCCTCCCCATGGCCCTTTTCTCCCCCTCCTCCCCCCCCTCACCCTCTGCCTCCCCTCCGCCCTCCCCCGGGAGCCAGTCCCCGTCTGTCTCCGCGGCTTTAGTCTCCTGCACCTCCTCCTGCACCTCCTCTTGTCTTTCTTCTTGTTCTTCTTCTTCTTCTGCGTTGCTCAACTGGCTCTGCACTACCCTGCCCCTTCCCCGGCCTCTCCCCCTCCCCCTCCCGCGGCGCCCCTCCCCCAGGCCCCTCCTGGCTCTCTTGGCGGGGGGCTTCTCCGTCGAGGGGCTCCAGTCTCTGTCTTCCTCTGTGGTGGCGGTGGCCGTCTCGCCTGCCAAGAGCTCCCCTTCGACCCTCCCTGCCCCCCTGCGCCTCCCCCTGCCCCTCGCCCTGCCTCTGCCCCTCCCCCTCCCTCTGCCCCTCCCCCTCGGTGAGGTGGCCGTGGCCTCAGCGCCGACGCTCGTAGGCTTGCGGCCTCTCCTCCTGGCTGGTGCCACCTCCTCCCCTCTCTCCTTCTCCTCCTCTTCCTCCTCCTCCCCTCTCTGCTCCTCTTCTCCCTCCTCCTCCTCCTCCCCCCCCCCAGCAGCAGGGCTGTCAGCTGCTGGGGGAGGGGCAGTGGAGGGTGCGGGGCCTCCAGGGTCCGGCCCGTCACCCGGCTGGCTCTCTGCTCCCTGGTCCAGGTACTGGCAGGCCTCCGGCATCCCCAGGAGGTCCGCGGCTCGGCGGACGGCCGGCAGCTGCTCGCTGGAGCCAAGGGGTGTTGCCGGGGGGACGGGGAGACAGGTTAGTCACACACTCACACTGAAGCAGCAGGGTCTCTGTGTGTGTGTGTGGGGGTGCGCTACCTGTCCAGGCTCATGCGCCCGCTGTAGGCGAACTCCAGCAACTTGTCCAGCGCGTAGCCGCTGACCTGTCCAGAGTCCAAGTGCGCCATGGCGCCCCCCGGGGGTTCAGAGGAGAAGTGGCCACTGAACGCCGCCAGCACGCCGCGGTGGGCCCGGAACTGCTCGTCGCCCACGACGACGGTGAGGTCGCAGGTCGCACCGCCGTCCAGACGCTGCTGCCGCAGGCGCTCCAGCAGCATGCGAGCATGATGCGCCGTCGCGTCACCCATCGCTCTGGCCGGGTTGCTCTGGTAACGGGAACTGCAAGACGACAGGAGAAAACTGTCAACTCTCTCCGACCCCCCGAAACTGTTGGAATTGTGTCCATGTGCGCAAATGTCATACTACCAACAAAACCGGTAACAACTTAGAGTCCAGTGACAAACCTAATGGGTTACAATTAAATGAATAATCATCATCATCATAATAATAATAATAATCATAATAATAATAATAATAATAATAATATATTATTACATTTTAAAAACACCCACACATATAGTTGGAAAGTACAACTCCATTAAGCTGCAATATCATCATATCATCATCACCACCACAGAGGTGGAATACTGTATTATGGGACACAATGGGTTCCATCCATAGACTGTATATAATATAAAGCCTGCCAGGCCTTTAAGATGGCAGCTATGGCAGACCATTAGGTATACCTCCCGAGATAATGTGGCAGAGTTGCCGTAATCCTGCATATGCACTTCACAAAGTAAACTTTATTCACCAGCAGCCGCGATAGGGAGATGAACAGATTTTAAAAATAAAAGCTCCCAGCTGAGCTTTGCGAAGGCCTCCACGATGCAGTCACCATTTTACTTGCGAACGCTAGGAGGCCCGCAATATACTGATAAAAATTACCACGCATTTAGTGTTTGCTATATTTGAATATTCTGAGTATGTAATGTAAACTTAAAATCGATACAGACCATGTTTGTGCTATATTAACTAAAACTATTAACTTAAAACGATTGATTCTCTAGTTGTACATAAAAGCGCCAAAACATTGTGCTCTTATTTCGAAGGTTAGACGAGCTTTAGGACTGTCCACGACCACTGTTCTAGAGAAGATGTTGTGAAACGCTTCGACACATGCAGACTAAACATATTCTATATTTAACACAGAGCTGATACAAACCGTATTTTTAAAGTCTTCATAAAAGCTTAAAAATACCTTATAATGTCCTCCTTGGGCATAAACTGACGTCAGCTCAGATTTCTTCTACGACGTTATACTGCAGCGCCCATTGTGTTGCATTACTGCCATCTTCTGGACATTACTTACATTTACGTTTAATGGTTTTGTGCATCTCTGTAGGACTTATTAATATTAATCCAATTTGTTTTTACATGTTTTTGTCATTAAGCAAAACGTGTTAACAAGCCACTCTCCTGAACACAAAATTAAAAAATGTATAGAAACAACGGGGCTAAAAATAATGTGTTTTAATTGTGGGTTAAAAGATGTATGATTGATAAGCGTTGGCATTAGTTTAAATTTTGAATCTGCAGCGTTTGCTATTGTTTTACAAATAGGCTCCATGTCTAATCTTCATTATTGCCCATTTTATACACTTTGTATTCAAACAGATAGCTACCGACTCACCATTTAACTGTAATATATTCATTCAATATATCATTATATGATTCTTAAGATGAATCCACGTGCATACAAACATATGTCTGATACCAATATTTGTACAAAATGCATTTCATGTTGAATATGTGGAGGAAAAAAAACGATTTGCAATATCAATTCAAGAATAATACAGATAGCATTGAATGAACCAATAACAGTAATTAACCGTCATTTAAAATGTATGACAAAATGTATGTAAATCACAGTCAGACATTTGTAATGGAAAATTATTATAGATATTGACGGTTGCCATGGTGATACGATGGTTCAAGCGATTGCTCTGTTGCTGATATGAAGGTCTGTTGTCAAGGAGACCAGCTTTGGTTTCCATAAACTGCGCATGCTCATTACAGTTTCCATGATGGCGGCATCAACAAAACGTTCTTCATCGGGTTTCAGAGATTATTGAAAAAGTCTGTGCGCAACAATTCACCGATGTCAACATGCAATCTACTGATAAGGTAAAAAGGCTCTGTTCTGTTCACACCTCTTATATTATATTAAGAGTTTTCCCTACAATCTGAATTGGTTGACATATACGGCATTTTAAGTTATGGGTTAACCCTTCGCGTATTCCACCAATACATTAAAATGTGTTTGTTTAGAAATTAACGAACGAAGACACGTGGAGACCAGCTGAGCTCAGCAGACACATGCATGTATGTTTCAATTAGTGTATTTAGTTTATGTGTTAGCACATCCAGATTTGTATGAAGTCTACCTAATTTATTATTATTATTATTATTATTATTATTAT
>JAODOY010000830.1:0-13376 GCA_025399855.1 Forbesichthys papilliferus | reverse complement strand
ATATACACACACAGTATATAAATAAAGTTATCAGTTAAATTAATCTTCAACTTTGTTTATTGTGTGTTTTGTAGTGTGAGGTATCAATGCTTTTTATTTTTAATATTTAATTTGTAGTAGCAGCCGATGTCTAAAATATTTCCTTCATTCCTAGTTTGTGTGTCTCATTCATAGAACTATGGTCACGGATCAATATTTCATTTATTATTTTCACGGTTATCATCAATACCAGTATATCGCAACACCCCTATCACTACACTCCTCTCAATTAAAGAATCTATTTATTAAAACATTAACTTATATAATAACTAACGTGTTATTGCTTTTTTTTTTGCTGAATGTTTCCTCTACCAAAAATATTTTACATTTACAAGTATATTTAGTGTATCACCTAACTGAATGTTTTGATTCAGATGTTTTTCATTGTTCCTTTAACTTTTATCCTCACATTTGTCTTGGCAGGTGTGAGTGATGTATTGGGAGGTAAATCTGGAAGCCACAGCCTCCAGTTTTTTCATAGAGAAGCATTTCGAGAGCATTTGGGCTGGCAGAACAGAAGGGTGACTTGCTTCCAAACAGCTGTCTTTGTCTTGCGCAGATATGAAGGAATATCAGTGATGGAGAATGACTTGACACAATTTGTCCTTTGGCCAAAGTTGCCTGCCACTAGAATTATTTATCCTTTCACAGATAACGGCCTGCAGGGAAGAATGAGAGGTGAAATTGTATGGCAGAGAGCGGCTAATGGAAAAGGGAAGTTAAGTATTTGATACAGTGAGGAAAGGAGTTTTTGACATTAAGTGAGATGGGGTCTTTCTTAGATGGCCCTGAACTTATCACAGGTCCAGATGATAAGGTATTGCTTGGAAACCTGAAAAATCTGTGTCGGACAATTGAAGAACATCCCGGAAACATTCTTACAGATTCATCCACTTGAGCTGCCTCTTACAGTATATTATATACGTATGATTCATGTAATGCAATCAGAGAGACATGGAACTGCAAATATGCACAATGCGTCGGCTACGACCAATATGACGGCCTGTTAAATGGCCGATGGTGAAATATATGGCTGCCATAGCCGTACATTGCTTCTGCCCCTCAGTGAGCAAACACTCACATGACAGCAATGGCACTGAGGGAAAGCACGTACAAAAACTGCAATGCCGCTTACCATAAAAAGCATACGCTGTGAATACTTTATTGGACGGATGTATGGCTGAAGGTGTCAACCACCAAAATCCTTCTCTGAATACAAATTAGAACTAGGGCCTTAGCAGAGAATTCTGCTCTCATGCATGAACGCTTCATGCAGACAAATGAGAGTGATATGCTAATCTCTCTTGCATTGCGTGCTATCTTACTGCTGGCGGAACTGTTACATGTCATGTGCGGTGTTGTGAATATTATACAGAGAACTGCGATACCCAAGTCACTGATAGTCCGTTTTACCCAGATGAATGTTTAAGTAAAACAGTCTAATACAAGAAAGAGTCTAAATTAATTCTAATCAGTTCACATTATTTATCATAAATGCTTAGAATGTTCTGTTACAGTACAATACACAACAATGCTTAGGAAATATTAATCACAATCTGTACTCCCCCACAAGACTTCGTCAGTAGTAAAAGAGTCAGTGTTTTGTCACATGTGGATACATTTCAAAGCTTTGTCAAAATATGATTAATTTTTCATAATGTTCTTCTATAGTTTGCTCTGCTTTAGCCACAATGACTATGAAAAATTAATGATAGGACACATTTTCATAGCCATAATATCCATAACTGTTCTTTTCCCAGTGTATCTCCGATCTTTTATTCATCTTCCCTGCTTTCGTAATCAAATCAGTGGTATTATGTCACCCAAAGCTATTTAGAGGCGAGAACGCTCATCCGATAACATTTTAAATGTATGTTTTTTCATACAGTACAAAGTATGATGCCATTCTTCTTACTAAAACCCCTGTTTTGGTAAGTTGTGTTTGTTAGATCGCATCACTAGCTGTAATGTTTTTCTCATTTTAACAGAATGTGTATGTTTCTCCAGGCCTCTAGGTGGCAATTTCATCCGATGCCAGTGAACCGGTTGCTAGCTGAAAAGGATGCCGATGTGATATCTGAGATGGAGACTGGAGCATGATAACTGGTGAGTTGGCACTCCCTCTCCTTGTTTCACCGAGCCCCTGCATATTGGCAGTTGCTTCTGCACATTACCAAATGCAGTGAGCAGCCGTGTGGAGACAAATAATGTATTACAAATAGACAACGATGAAACTATAAAGCACATGTTGTGTTCTGAAACCTAGTTGCTGTCACTATCATATACTCTCACATCTGTTGGTCCATATTTCCTGAAGAACATCAGTAGGTTAAAAGATACATTAATGCAGGACTGGTTTATGCGTTGGGAGAACTGAACAGAAGTCTGCTGTGCCTTGAGTGAGCAGCCAGTCAGCCATGATTACAGCAGCACAGTACAATATGTAGAGTGTTAGTATTACCTTTACACCTGGCAGGTGTTGCAGCCTTAAGAAAGTTCTATTGATTATTCCACTGGCAATAGCAAGCTATGTTTGGCTGCTGCCATCGTTCCTGGGAAAATGAGTGATTCCCCAGTGGGACCATTTGGCATGTGGGTTTCTTTGCCTTCCCTTGATCCCCTGTATCCTTAACTCCTGTGGTTCCTGTGGTCGGGGGAGGGAGGGGGGAGAGAGAAAGGGGCAGTCAGTGCTTAGCACAGAGAGAGAAAAAAAAACAAATTCCTGTTGTTGTTTGATTCAAAGGGCATAACTGGGATGATGCAAATTAGCGAGCTTGTTTCACTGAACCTCTTGTCTCTTGTCTAACCAGCCATGTTGACAACAGCCATGCATCCCGTATAACAGTATACTACTTTAGTACGTTGTACCATGGGACAGCCTGATCTGTTTCTGTCTCACAATTAATGCCTTCATTTTTAATTAGTCTATTGAAATGAGTATCATTCACCCTTTACTGTCAAAGGAAAATAATTCATGCTGCAAAATGTGAACTTTTTTGTTCCATTTGTATTCTTTTGATGTCCTTACACATCTGTTCATTTGAGCAGAGCTTAACCTAGCTTGTCATGTCTGAGGGCAATAAGATGCATAACAGGATTTCCCATTTTTTAGATTGTGTGCATGCAAATGACTCTTTAGTTTATAGTGTTTTGTAAGGTGCCAGTAAATACATGTACTTTATGTAAGTGCGAAGTAAAATACATGTACTTTCATCAGAAGTAACATTGGTGGCTGTTGGTGGGAGGACAAACTATTACCTTGGACATGTTTAAAACATTAATAACACTATCGCAATATTACCTAGGACATGTTTAAAACATTAATAACACTATCGCAAACTTCTTCCCCCACCAAAGTGGTGTGATCTCACTTAGTGTTTCCTGTAATATAAAGTAAAAAGCAATGTTAAATGATCAGAGATTCAAATTGTGGTGTACTGGTGTTGGAAATCGCTTATTGGACACAGATAGACTCAAGGTTGACAAACATGCATGTTAACATAATTCTTCACCTGTATCCTTTTCTTTTATTTCTTCTATTTTGGTTCAATGATCTGGTGCAACACGTCTGTAACACCTCCTGTTCTCAAATCAAAACAGCCTCAAAGATGATTATAATCATGCTATGATCATCCAGCATTATCGGTGCACTAACCTGGTTCAGCCAGACCATTGCTCTCAGCAAATTATTTGCTGAGATTATAGTTTGGAACAGCTGTTGGTTTTAGCGTTCACACAGTCACTCTGGATGGCAGTCTAATCAGTGACCAGTTGGGTGGCTAGCTGTGATGACAGTAGTAGAGATAGTAGTAGCTAGTAGTAGAGCTAGATGATGTAATACAAACCGTTGTGGTAACGCAAATGAGTTAAAGGCTGCTAGAAATTGTTTAAAAGTTAACCTGACATAAACAATGGAGCGTGTCCACTCTTTTGGGTCTGGTTACACCAGGCTGTAGTCCACTGACTGACCTATATAAAAAAAGTCTAACCTGTTTCTTCAAAACAGGGAATCGATCACTTTTCATCAATGATGACACGATGATAGCAATAGCAATGGCTTAAATTGAACAGTTAGTATTGTATATAAGACTAGTTTATTTGTGCATACATTATTCTTGGGTTTTTTTATATACTGTATAAATAAAAAATTTGCACCAATTTTTGTAACAATTTATTGTTCCAGTAATTTTCTGAAAAACAGAAAATGGCATCTATATTCCAGTTATGTGGCATAACCCATGTGATTCTAACATAAGAGTTCTCTAGTAGCTCTATCCCAAAGCAAATCATCCTACATATACATTTTAATACTCTACTGGCTTTCAAATCAAAGTGCATCTCAAATTATTGAACTTGATTGTTTTCTTTCTGTTTTGGGAAACAATGCTTCAAAGCATATAGGTCAGTATAGTACTGGCATTGAGATAACACTATATAATTACTTCTCCTAGGTAAAACTCAGTTACACATTATGTCTGCATCATTTGTATAGACAAGAACCGCTGCGGTTCTAACCTAACCACATAAATCACACATGCTCTTTAAGGGCAGGGGTTCCTGAACTTTTCAAAGCCATGGCATCACTTTATAGGATTTTGTTTTTCATGGCACCCCAAAACTTGACATCTATCATAGGCTACAATCAGTGGGAGATGTGTGCCTGCTTTTGAGAGCATGATGGGGAAAGGGGGGGATGGGGGTATTTTGAGGACAGTACAACCCTTAGGTCTTGCTCTACTGACTTGCAGTTCCTTCTCTCACTTCTTTAAGTCAAGCTGCTGTCTTGTGAGAGTGGTCATCTGATTTTAAGGGGACATTGAGGTTCATACATACTACAACATGAGAATGAGCGTGAGGTATTACCCTGGCAAATGGTGTCTTTAGCTAAGTAGCTGTGGCATCAATAATAATAAAAGGCATTTTGATATACAGTAGGTTTCTCATAAGAATTATCTGCAATTTAGTGTTGAAATGTTTTTATGTGGTACAGTATATGATTGAAGGGTATTTAAAGTAAAGGTATTTAAACTGTACCATAAAAAGCAGCCGTTATACATGATACCCCTTGGCCTATAGCTGGTGCACCCGTTAGGGAAACGCCGTTTAAAAAAGCAAATACACAGCCAGATTAGAAGACATGGTTGAAACCTAGAATCAAAGAAGATCTCCATTGAACATAGCACTACTTCAGTCTAGGACTAGGCGTAATCCATGCCTATGAAATGGAGCAACAATGTGCAACAGCTTAGGTGAATACAGTGGCTTGTGCAGATACAGTATAATGATGCCTGTCTTGCTCTATTCGTTCTATTTAAAAATGCATGACCGCCTCATTGGCAATCACTGCCTTGGTCAGCGAGGGCAGGCAACATCACCGTCCATCTGTGGAATCTGTGGAGTCACTGGACTGGAATAATGCTTCTATTGACTCATACCACGTACCCCCATACAAGGTGTGGGCGCCCAGAACATGATAGTGGCAGACAAAAAGCTGGCTGTGGTCCAATACTCCTCCATTTTATCAGGAAGGAAGGAGGAAAGAGCCCCTGTAGGGGAGCGGCAGGAGTCTCTGCTTCCGTCTGCCTGCATTCCTCCTCGCCGCGGAGTCCGTCTCGCAGCACTTGAGATCACACTCACGTCCGAGCTGTTTCTGTCATTTGCATTGGCTCATTGGTGGAGGTGAGGAGGAGGAGCAGATGAAGCAGGTCTGCTGCAAGTGGCTCGGACAGCAGCCTAATGAGCTTTACCCCATTTAGTTCCAGTGACACGTAGCGTGGGCCGTGCTCTGTTAAAGCACAATAATAGCTGCTTCTCCAGGGCTTGTATTGGTCTTGAAATGTATACTTTTCCTAAATAATGTTTTTATCTGCAGTAGCCTACACTATTTTGCAATTAAGCAATCTCTTATACGATTTATATTGATATTTTGTATGTTTTGTATTTGTATTTGTATTGTATGCAATTTATACATGCTGCACAATTATCCTTCTGTAATATTCATATTTTAATTATAAATTGTAGGCTATACTGTATATGATATTTATTATCGACTGTATGGTAAGAAAAACTTTATTGTTAATTACAATTTGACTACCACAGTACTTTGCCCATTGGTAATATATTGTCCCCATGTCATTTTCATATATTATGAAATGTCAGTTGCAAATACTGACATTTCAGTGATTCTAAAATAAGGAACAATCAACATAATTAAGTTTGAAATGTAGATTTTAATTTCAACTGAATAACTTGAATTATCCATGCATGTCACATTCACCTAATCAATATGTACTGGAGTGGTCTTTCTTTTCTGTCATGTGATGTGTACTTGTGTGAATTGTTTTAACACGTGATGAAATGAGGACCCTCAACAGTGGATGGACAGGATCTGTGTTCCCTGGAGGGAGATCTGCATGGGCCCCACCGATATCATGCCCAACATGACATGATTTTCACTATTATTTATAGTATATAAATCATAAATGATTTATTAACTTCATGGGAAAAATGTTTTGTGGACATGTCCACCCACAGCATTTGGCCTACATTGCAAGTGCAAACATTTCACTTAATATCATCACAACATTTATGCTATTATGACCTAATCATGACTTAAAAAAAAGAAATTGAAACATACAGGGACAACATAA
This sequence comes from Forbesichthys papilliferus, assembly GCA_025399855.1. NCBI lineage: Eukaryota > Metazoa > Chordata > Actinopteri > Percopsiformes > Amblyopsidae > Forbesichthys > Forbesichthys papilliferus. Next base: position 6,687 of record JAODOY010000830.1, on the reverse strand, counting down.
ACAAATAATATATCCTTCATAAAGAAAAAATAATAAAAATGGCAATCTGCAACATTTTAATCTAAACTTTCATTTAAATATTTGTTTGCCAAATATTTGTTGATGATAATAATAAGAAGAATAAGAATAACTGATAATAATAATAAATACAAGCCGATAGGCTGCATCTACTTCACATATAAAATTCTGTATATCCTAAAGAGAAACACTTTTGCTCCCATTTTTGATGAGTTGGATTAACATATCAGACAAAACGGTATATTTCTCTCAAATGTTAATGTTAGTGGACTTGGAGCTTGGCTCCGCCTGACTAATGCTCTCAACACCATTTCTTTTGAACCGATGCTGGCGGACCAATAAGGGTGGGACAGTGAGATGACGCTAGTCAACTGTGTTTCGAAAAGGTGTTAGATGATGCGATTAAACCAGGTGTAGCAACACAGATTGGTTACTGTCCAATAGTTTGAAAAGCAGAGATCTACACTTGACGACTATTAACACCTCCTAATGGCACATTGGCAGACCTTATCCACAAAGGGAATTTCTGGATACACCCGTCTAGTGGACTGCAGGTCACTGGCCCAAAATCAAGACTTTGTTTAATGGGAGAACGGATGTTGCTGCCTCTAAGCTGTGGAACTCTCTCCCTGCGGAACCCCACAACTCTGACTCTCTTAATAGTTTTTTAAAAACATACTCATGACTGATTTGTTCGGGCTAGCTTTCCCCATTGTTTATGGTTTTAATTTAGCTCTGTATTTTATTATGTGATTACAATTTTTGTTTTAACTTTGTTGTACAGTTTCTTTATGTTGTTATGAGAACTTTAATGTGATGTCCCGTTTTATCAAAAGTTGCTTATTTTATAAATATTTATATATTTTCATTATGTATGTGATTGATAGACACATTCTAAAAGTGCATATTAAGTACATGCTTTTTGTTGAAAGCCTGCTTTCCAAGGCAAGCAGACAAACTCATTAATGATGTCTAGTATAACTTTGTATTGGTCAATATTGGCTGTATAGAGCACAGACTTCCTTGTACAAATACTCTACATATTTAATAACCCTGCTGTCTGTGGCCCTGTAACGGAACATAATGTTTATGGACCCGGTCTGTGTATATAATTCTATTGCACTCTACAGACACATAAAGTAGGTGAATTTCACAAGGAAAAAGGAAATAATAATCAAATTCAATGTGGACAAACAGTACTGAATGATGCAAGAACATGGTGTTTCACCAGTCCGCAGTGATAAAAAACATACACAATTCGAGTTAAAGCCATTACATTTTTTTAATCAATCGACTGATCCCAAGCACCGATGCATTAGTTACTGTAACTGTTTAGAAATGTCATCCATATAAGCATTAATTGTTCATACAGATTGGGATTTTTATAATGCCACATCTTATTAAATTTTAAAACCTCACCTTTCCAGTCTTCAACTTAAATTAATTGATCACATCAGGGGCTACTTTAGTGTAACTAGAGGCTCTATTAATATGCAGTTTTACATATGTATCACATGATAAATCACACACACAATTTACATCCATGGATGGGAAGTTGCTCACAGTGTGTGTAGTGACCATATCTGTGTTCCTCTTCTGACGTAGTCACTCTTGGGCCGACTGGGTATATTTGACGCTTGTACTTACACTTAAACAACAAGACTATCCACAAGAAAGTGAAGAAATTGATCACATTTATTTCATGCATTGTTCTATTTTCCAGTTTTATATGTATTGAAAGCAACATGTTAATTGAAGCAGGACAAGGTCTAAACGGTGTGCTCTCCCAGCCAGGCCTCCTCCATTGGCCCAAGGACACTTACTTTATAGTAGCCTGTAGAAGGCACACGCTCACAAAAAACTAACAAACCACACCCACATATACAAACCCAAAATCCAATTATGAAATGTAAGTAAGTGTATAAAAAGAAGGGATTTGGCTCCTACAGTGTGCTCAGCTAATAATGTTTTACATATTTGAACTAAAGGTAATATGATACATTCTGTTAAATTTTTATTGTCTAAATGAAATTTAAATCGTCTGTCATGCAGTGTTTGTTCTGTCAGCGAGAGAAGCAATTTACTGTACGTACACAGAATGCCTAAATTTCACATATTTTGTAAGGCAGGCCAATATCTCCCTAAAGGGCCACAGCTACTTATACTGTATGATACCATAAACTGTTGCTATCATTCAAAAAATACTGCTATGTATGCATAAGGCCACCTCAATCTTCTAAAGAGTACTGCATGCATATGCAGGTATCCCATGACAACACATAGAAGTGTGCAGAATAAATAGTTTACCTTTATTTTCCCTTGACATGCCCTTATAGCATTTAATCTTAAATTGACATTATACGCCTTGTGCAGGTCATTTGCAAAATACTGTATATCTTTTCAAAAACATAATACATTATGTATAACACATGTGAGGAGGATCTGCTTTTTAGATACTGCTCAGTGTACACTGGACCCAAGTGCACAACATATAGGCACACCTAGAACCAGGACTCTGTAACAGATTATACAGAGCACGACCACCACCAACCAACAAGGGTTTAAATACACAGGGAGACTAACCAGGGAAGACAGACCATTGCACCAAGATGGACAGGTGACAATCAACAGGGACAAACAAGATGAAGAGAAACAGGTGGAACTAATAACATAATCACGTATCAGACATTCAGCATGAGTTGCTTATGTGATGTAGTGCTAATGAACGGAAGAGACTACATGGATACACTAATTACACTGAACAGACAGAATACAAACATACAAAAATAGACAATAACCATGTTGTGATCTCATACCACTTTCTGACCAGGCATCCATGAAACATGGTGTGTGCTACTCTACGGTTTTTCTTAAACAGTTGCACAGTCTAATTTCTAATTATATCAATGGGGACACATTGATATAATTGATATAAGAGCTAATTTCACATTGCAGTGTGACAGCTTGCATCATTCATTGGAAATGTATGGTTTTATTTGCTCAGAAATGTGTTTATTTGTTTATTTGGAACCTATTTTGGAACCTATTTGCAACTATTCTTCCTGGGGTCCACACATGAAAAACAGTAACAAGTCAAACATTGGTCTCATTTTAATTATACATTTAATAACATATGCATATCCCATCCATTTCCATACATATTTCCCTCATAACAACTAATAATAATAAAGCAAAGGTATGGTTAAAAAAAGAAATACATTTAAGGTAAAGTCAGCTATTGCAAGATAATTGTAAGCTAATACACATTTAATAGCATTTTGCTATCTTACCGTTATATATGCCTTCTCTGTTCCATACAGCCCTGGCTCCGTAAATAGAAACATAAACAATGTGGCGAACACCGCTCACAACAACCAAGCCGTAGTACTACGCTTTGCTTCACAGTGCGTTTCCACAGATGATGCGGAGCCGCGGAGGGCGCAGGAGAATATTGTTTTTATTTCAGCTCAAATTTATCAAGAGTTTAGCTATTGTTATTATTTATGTGTGCAACTATAGTTTGCCTTGTTCCAAAGTGTATTTTACTTTCAATTTTACATATATACTTTTTAGAACTTTTGGAAAAGATGTATATGAAAGATTAGAGCTGTATTTACTGTAAACTGTTAGTATGGTGTTTGTAGGATTTACTGTACTCATTAAATAATAATAATAATAATAATAATAATAATAATAATAATAATAATAATTTAAAGTTAGACAAGATAAGAGAGTTAAGAGATACATTTTTTTATTGAATGGTTATTTTTATTACTACATCTCAAGCATAATTCTAATTTTAATGCTAATTCTCAACATACTGTAAGACATGACTTCATTTATAGTAAATAGGATTATATGTATGAATTTGATGGTTGACTAACAACATTGACTTCCCTGTCTCCAGTGAGTGTGATGTATTTTTGGGTGGGTGGTGGGGGGGGAGGGGGTTGAATGCTATAATCCTGCCAATTCTAAGGGTTTAAGTAGTTGATTTGGTAGGGGGTGCCAATCAAGACTGTATATATATGCCACTTGTACTACTACTTTTTTTTTTACTACTAAAGCACTTTACTACAGTACCCACTCACTCTGCTCTCACAAGCATGACGTTCTGCTCTGCTGTCTCGGTACACTCAATAAACTTTTTTTTCCCCCAGTCCTAAGATAACTGTCATTCAGTATTCAGTTGATGACGATAGCAACACTTACCTAATTCTTTTACTGCTAAAATGAAATGTTGGCAAGTGCATTTATCTTCAAGTGTATAGTTCAATATGTACAGTAGGCTAAATAGGCTATAGCTATAAAGTGCCAACAATATTTGGTTTAACATGTCTTTTTACCATTCTACATATGTCATTGGCATGGAGAAATAATTCTCATTTCCTCACGTTTTGCGGAACGTTTACTCAATTGCTATTCCAGCCTAAAGGCTTTTAGGTCACAGCGCTATAACAATTAGGACTGAATTTTTTATTATTGCTTCCATTTACACTAGAATTATTCATGTGAATCCAATCAAAATGTTATATGAAGCAAGGACTAAAACACATGCAAGAAGGACATCCTTGAATAAATGTTATCCACATGTAAGGGAGACTACATCGAAATACTGGACTGTATAAATTAGTTCACAATAATAACATGCATTTTTCTGGATTTTTGTTGTTATTCTGACTCTCACTGTATCGAATTCAGAGCCTACAATATATCAAATTCAGAGCCTTTAGTGTATCTAATTCAGAGCCTTCAAATTCAGAGCCTACAGTATATCTAATACAGAGCCTAAAGTATATCTAATTCAGAGCCTATAATATATCTAATTCAGAGCCTACATTATATCTAATTCAGAGCCTACATTATATCTAATTCAGAGCCTTTGGTATATCTAATTCAGAGCCTAAAGTATATCTAATTCAGACATCAGACTGCCAGCAGTAAACACACAAAGGTGTGCACTCAACTGCATGGAATTAAAAACAAATGTGCCATTGCCTGTCAATACAGTGTATAGTCAGTCACATTATACTGTAGTATTCATCATAGGTCATAGGCCACATTGTTGGAATTGTTCCAGTGACAAAAATATCTTAGAACATGCTTCATGTCCAAATATAGCATTGTTATAAGCTATTAATTTTGTTATGCTTGTTTTTTGTTTTTGTTTTGTACAAGTATGGTCTGTTCTTCTAAGCTAAAGAAATATCTTTTCATTTTATTTCACAATTGAGGCATGTTTTAAAAACACTTTCTTTATATGTGTAGGTATGGGTATAGGTTATAAATGTGAAAGAAAAGGTTTTGTAAAACCTCAGATTCCATTTGATCACATGGGAAGTGGCTAGTCTATTTGGTGGGTAGGGCATTGTCCTTTTTATTGTACAAATTATGTCAGCAACCAGATGGAATGTACGCAGCGGGTTCCGTGGCTCAGACTGTACAACAATTTGTGCATTAAGTGGATGGGCTGGAAACCCACCATGTCGAATAATTCTATCATGCGTTATATGGTGCTGATTAGTCAGATATAGCTCAGTGAGGAGTTCCATGTATGTTGGGTGGAAGATATACAGTATTGGTCTTAGTATGGTATGTTGTAAGAAGAAAATGCTATTAGGCAAGTAGGTAACTTGATTTGAGTTTATGCTTTAGAAGACGGGCGTACCTACAGATAAATGTATTTGTTATAAAACATAAGACATTTTTGGAGTGAAATCGGTATGTGATAAACAGCCCTCCTTGTGTGGCTGTAAAAGTTGGCCATATACTGTACTGTATACAGTATATACTGTACATCTATCTAGTAGTCATGTCAATTTTATTTATTCAAAGGGCTGCACAGGCCTAGATTTCACATGGAAACAAAAGATACCTTGTTAACCGGATCTTCCCTCCGAGCAAAGAGAAACTTCCAGTACATTCATGGCAGTAGCCTATGCTATAGCACAATCTGTAGACTTCAATCAAAATGGCACAGCCACCGCATGAACTCAGGTTTATTTTGTCTATTTATAGATAAATATAGATTATGCAAAGACAATTATTCACTGATGGTTTTCTCTGTCATAATACTGGAGTTTTTGTTCAAATGTTTTTTCTCTCATACCACCTACTGTAAAGTACCTGTACCCCTATAGGTAAATGTATCCCATTGTACAAACACTAGATTGTACAAATGTACAGTATATCTGTTTCTCAAGGTAGGCCTGTCCTTGACATGTAGCGACCAGAAATCCCTGCAGCTTTGCGGCTTTGTTTGACCTGTACTGGGCTGGGAGTTGAAGCTGTCAATAATTATGCCGGCTGTGTGACATGAGTCGCTATAGGGCCACGAACAGTTCACACCTGCACAGTCTAATTGGAATATTGTCTTGCCAGACAGAGTTGTGTTGAGACAATATTCTATAGATTTTCTTTTTCGCCCCTGTTTGACACACAATGCTGTATATAAAAGTGTCTCTGTTGGTGGCAATAATATTTCATAGCTAGCTGATATTGTGAATTGTGATAATGATTTACCATTTGTCACATTCAAAATAAGTGACTGAAATAACTGAAATATACAACAAACCAAATAACAACAAATTACTGTATATACTGTTTACTACATATATATATATATATATGTGTGTGTGTGTGTGTGTGTGTGTGTATATATTCATACAG
>JAODOY010000829.1:0-13376 GCA_025399855.1 Forbesichthys papilliferus | reverse complement strand
AAAGAAAGAAGAGAATAGTGTGTGTGTGGGGGGGGCCAAATTTAATAGGGCCCAGCTGTGGTCTTAAGTCGCTGGTCAGATGAGGAAACGACTTGGCTCCATGTTTTCCTCCTCTCCTGCTCCATCTCTCAGTTCATTCTTCATCTAATTTCCAGGCCTCCCTGCCCCCATTGAAATCCCTTGTTTCTGTGCTGCTCACTCTGCAGTGTGATCCTGACTGACCTCAGCATCGCTGAGTCTTAGCCTCTTTCCCTGTGCTAATATCACCTCCATCTTGAACAGTTTACCTCTTTGGTTGAGTTGGCCTCTTTCTGTCCTAGCCCGTGTCTGTGTGTGGTATCCAGGGGGATGTCTATGCTTGTCTTAATGTACACCTGAAAGGTGAGGTCAGCGATTTGTAAGCCAATGCACATTTTTGTCAAGTTCAGCGAATATCTGCTGGCGGTCAGTTGTGTGTGTGTATGTGTGATTAAAATAAGGTGTTTCTCTACATGGCTCAGTCAGGGTGGTGCAGCTCGCACCACACAACATTTTCCCAGCCTTGACAATGCGTGTCCAATGAGGGGTGGAGCTTCTTGTGGAGCACCCTATGGCATTGAAGGGAGAGGTGTTTTTGCTTTCTCCAGAATGCCTAACTACCGTATACCTTTTTTATAGAATGCATCCAATATGTACAGAAACTGCAAACCGTCTCCTAATATCTTGGTCTAGTCATTCATATCAAAATGTTCCGATTTTTTATTGTGTTAAAGAGGACAAGTTGAGGCAAATGAGCAGCAGATACGTGGTGGGGTGAGAACGCATTATGCAGTTGTTCCAGCCTGACAGTGTGTTGCTCAACCATGAACGATGCCTTTAGTCTGTCCAAACTTGTGAGATTGGTGACATATTTTGGGAATGTTTTTTCTTCTGAAATGAGCATGCATATACCTAAATGGAGGCCAAAGGTTTTAATGGAGGATTCATGTCTCATTTGACATGCCAGTGGCACTTGTGTGCTTGCTAAGCCTTAATTCTCATTCACTTCTGCTTCTCATTGCATAATGAGAGTGGATGTTTGGAGATCATTTTGAGATTTCATTGTCTGTTGATGATTACGGTCTTATTTCTGGCAGTCAGATGTGAGTGTGGTTTGTAATGGAATTAGTTTAAAGACTGCATTGTTTGGCCTTAAGGTGTTGAAAGCATTCCAAATGGATAAACATCTTACTCTATTCCCGATGTACTAAATGTCTTTCCAATATTAGATATTGTGAATTACATTACTTCAAATCCAGTAAACCAAATTCCATGTATTTATTGTATTACCAAACTGTCTACATGTGCTGTTTGTTTTGCAGACTGAGCGTGCAGAGTGGCTACAGTTCCAGTCTGACCTCCAGGTAGCGGTAGCTGTGGCCGACCGCCTGAGAGCCGAGGCTGAGGAAGCGCTTACGGCGCTCCGAACTGCCCACAAGGAGGCAGAAAGGGAACTGGGTGCTGCTCAACAGAGACAGAAGGAGGCCGATACGCAGCTGCTCACCCTGAGGGGGGAGCTGAGTGAGAGCAGGCAGAGATGGGCCACTCTGGCCCAGGCTCAGGGCAAACCTGAGGTCCAGGCTCCAAGTCGGGCCCAAGAAAGGCCCAGTGCAGAAACCACCTGTGACATTCAAGAGGAACCACAGAAAGTCAGGGAACGATCATTGTACAGGTTGGGGCAAGATAAGACAGACGGTGTCTGTCGGAGAGATGGGACCAATAGCGTTGTCTTGCCGGAGGCTAGGATGGACTCCATGGGCGTGGCTAAGAGGTACCTGAGAAATGTGACCAATGAGGACAGGACTGGAGAAGAGAGTCGGACCAATGACCCGCAGAGGGTGCTTACAACAGAGAGGTCAAGGTATTCACTGAGTCCAAAACCAGAAAATGTGTTTTCTGTAATTAAAACCTTTTTTTTTCTCACATGGTAAACAAGTTTGGCCATACTATTAAATCATAATTATTAGCTTAATTTATATAGGCATACTTTGTTTCTACCACTACTTTTTTAAGTGCTCTGTTTTAAGCTTTGTGTGAATAGGGGGAGAAAATACTTTTTCGTTCATGTGCCTGCATGCGTGGGTGTTTTCTCTCTACTACATGTCTCCAGCATAATAATGAAAAACAAATAAGTCCCTATATTCATTCACAGCGGTTTTCCGGTTTCTGTTGAATGCCTCAGGGCATGGATTATTATTTATTTTATTTTTTTAGAATCAACTGATTCAGTACTGGGGCTCCCTCAGCAGCAGTATTGTAGAGAATATACTAAGAAAAACAGTTTACCTGGTTGCTCAAGCATTTCCTCTGTATCCTGTGTGTTATAGAAGCCTTTGCAGACTACCTGCGTCCTCAGACCCCCCTGCTGCTCCGAATGGAACCTCCCAGTCCAATATTGGCTCAAAAACTGACTGTACAAACAAGGTTAGGCACTTCAATTCTAGGGGGCAGTATACTCACTTTGTTTGACAGTTCCTGCAAGATCTGTCATTACATTGGCTTATTTAAATATGCAGTTTGTATTTACTTTGTTAATCATTCTTTCTTAGAAGCAAACTCAACCCAGAGGGCTAACGAGTGTAGATTGGCAGGAAAGCTGGTCCAGCACTCACATAGGTACGTTTGTTTTATGAACAAAAGAAACGTCTAATCATTTAAACCTTTTATCTTATGCTGTTTTTATTGTTTTTAGGAAAAAGGGAAGATTCTTTGAACAAGTACAACTCTGCCCTTACTGAACTCCCTCCCACTAAGTGAGTTTAACTACAGTACAGTTATAAATATCTGCATATGCTCAATTAGCTCTGGTCAAGCCACACAATTAAGTTTATTAATTGTGGTTAAGTTTTATTAGTTTCTTTATGCAACATTTTACTTTGTATATTAAATGTATTTGGTCCTTCTCATTGTAATCGTGTGGTTGTTGTTGCTAGGTCACAGGATGGGTTCAACCTACTGGTACGTCGTCATGGAGGTTCCAAGAGGAATTCTTTGTTGCGCTGGTGTCAGAGTCGTGCACAGGGCTACAAGGTAACAGCCACTGGCATACTTAATAAATGCGCATTCACACTTGGTCCTTTGCTGGTCCAAACCGGACCGGACTCGAGTGCGATTAGCCCCCTTCCCACTGCCCCCCGACTGGTCTGCCTTCACATTACAATTATGGCTGCGGACCCAGGTTTGTTTATATCAGCAACACACGTTCGTCTGTCCTTGGGCAACAACCATAGTTCTACGGCAAAAACACGACACGGAAAATGGAGCCGAAATCCAAATGGGGCCTCACATGTTTGCTTTAGTATTAATATTTTTGTTTAATTTTATTTAAGTCAGTGTCGACACCTAAATAATAGTGTAAGGTTTTGTCACTATGCATCTATGTCACTATTCTTCTATTCACATCTCCATTTCTCTATAAAGAACATTGAAATTACAACTTCACCAACCATGTTTGAGTTATTGTTGTTGACCCTGTACACCTAGCACAGGGGTTCCTATTCCTTTAAGCCCCCGACCCCCAAAATAATGGTGTCAGAGACTGACAACCCCCACTGTCCTCAGAGTGTTGACGCGTCCAAACGTTATGCTTAGTCATGCACTAATAGGCCCCATCCAAACATGAGGCACACAACAGTAATCTCAATGTATACAGTAGTATACATTATGCATGAGCAGCAGACTCTCAGGTGATTGCTTTGTGGCTAAAATATGCAATTTCTAATGGTTTTAAATTGTATTTGTGTTCTGGAAATCACCATGGGACCTCTGCCTCCCTCTGATTTGGCACCCCCACTGGGGACCTTTTGATCTAGGACACACCACTTGTCTGCACACTGGGTAATGGAAGGGTCAGGCCTAGTTCATTACATAGCTGAATAAATAAAATAAAAGAAGTCTGGGCAACCTGATACTGTTTCATTAATGGAGTTAGCTTCCCACAATGCCATGTGCACTTAGACAGTTTAGATGCTGTAATTATTATTCATGTGCACATGGTTGCAGTATTCTCATAGTAATGCGCTCAGGTGACGGATGTAGCGCATCTTATATTCAAATGTAATTGTTTCACGTTTCCATTTCTCCTTACAGAACATTGACATTACCAACTTCAGTAGTAGCTGGGTGGATGGTTTAGCGTTCTGTGCAGTCTATCACACCTACCTCCCCTCACACATTCCATATGTCACCCTCAGCCCGGAAAGCAAGGTACTGGTGGAACCACACACAAATTACATGCTTGCTACAACAATGAGTAACAAAATCACATGCGTTAATTGTATTTTAATCAATTAATTTTGCCACAGAGAGAAAACCTTAACCTAGCTTTCAAGACAGGTGAAAATGTGGGAATCGCACAGTCACTGGTGAGTGTGTCAGGATTCTTTTTTGACATTGCAGCATTTTACTATCTAAAATGTTACTGTGCAATGCATGTCATAGTACTATGGATGTATTAACTAATTACCAATGATTATGAAGCTTGTATAAGCTGTGTAATATACTGTACTACTACTTATTACGTACAAATGTCTGTATGCATGCGTGTATGCATGCGTGTATGCATACATACATACACACTTTTTTCTGTTTAGTTTAACAAGAGTTCTATAGGCATTTTTTAAAACTTTACTGTTTCTCAAACTGACTTGTTTTTCAGACGGTAGAGGAGATGCTGAGACCAGGAGGTCCAGACTGGCAGAGGGTCCTGAGTTACGTAGAAAGTATGTACCGGCATTTTGAGATGTGACTGCAGAATGTACAAACAAATATATAGTAGTAGGTCCTCCAGGGCCAATCCAAGGAGACAATACATGTATAGTATTGTCCCAAACATAGTTTATGACATGCTGAAAGACTGAATTGGAAGTGTCACTTTAAGCAGTGAACGTGTTAAAAGTGAAGGCTGTTACTGTGGTTGTTTGACCATTGGTACTGTTCAGAATTTCAGAATTAGTTCCAACAGCTCCCTCCTGAGGAATGGAGTGCATTTGCACTGTAATCTGTACACTGGCCCTTCCCTGGAAGATTGTACTGTATGACATTGTTTCCATTACAAAATTGTGACCTTGTGTCTACAGTAATTTTGTGTTGACTCATCTTAATTTTTTTGTCCCTTTTTTGTATTTGTGGTCCTTTTATGCAAGGTGGTTGTCTTTGCTAGTCTGTTTAGCACTCTTGTTAATATGCACTTTAGTCAGCACTTTGTTGATGTAATCTAGCAGGATGACATGAATATAGAACACAAACTGTGTTGAACAATACATTTAAATGTTGCCTAGGTCATTTTCTTTAACATTTAAAGCCACCTCTGATCTACAATCAGTGTTTTATTATCGCTGCTTTATTATATTAAACACAAACTTACATGTGTGACAAGCCTCTGCAAGTGCTAAACATTGTTATACGTGATATCATGAAATAATGAACAACCATGTTTTAGTGTTGGGTTCCAAAGTCCTACTTGCCAAATACTGTAAAAAAAGACACTTATTTTTGTTAAATGACTGTCGAAGACATTTTATATGTAATCGTTGTGCAAATAAAGTGATTCCAAAGAAATTACATGAATTCATTGTAATATTTTCTTTTGAGCAGAAGAAATCGCTTGTTGCGAAGTCTGAAACATGAGTAAAGTCACTCAGTAGAAAAGTGGCAGTTAACATGTCTGCCGTAGCTTTGAATTTATCCCCACCTAGTGGTAGAACACCATCCGTGCATTGCTTTTGTACACATGGTTGCAGTATTGTCAACAGCTTGCTCAGCCTGTGGCAGATGGTGTATTGCATTCAGAGAGCTGGTGTCATATTCCGTACATAAAGACACCATGTTAGATAGGATATGTTGACACCAGACCACCTCAGGGTTCTTCGGGCTGAACCATGGCAGACCCTGAATAGACAACGTGCCCTACAATGGAACGTCTTGGGAGACGGTGGGTGGGGTTTCAGCGAACACATACAGAACGAACAGGTAAAGGTCAAAGCAGAGACACTTTTAGTCTGTCGTCTGGACTAATGACACATGGACAGCATGTGGATCCATGTAGCATGGGTGGGACTAATCTGCTGTGCCATACCTAGCTTTGCTCAGGATTCAATTAGGTGAGTGATTATTTGTCTAAAATGAATAGCCTATACATGAAGAAAGTGAAGGTGTCTATCAATTTAGACATTTTGCAAATCTTTTTTATTACTATTATTTTTATTATTATTATTATTCGTCCCTCTTCTAGAATGAAGCCATTGTACCTTATATCTGGCCCCGAGGCGCTTCACAGTGGGACCCCTGCTCTGCTGGCTGTCACTATCCTCGTCGACTCGCCTGTTACCGTTAGCGCCCGAGTGACGCGTGGCAACATCTCACTCGCCACAGCTGATGGCATCTTTCAAAGAGGTGAGACTCCAGGGTTCACAGCTTGTCTGGGTTATTGTGAACATACAAGGCATTAAACAATGCAGCTGAGGTTAAAACTATAACATTCATATATTCATTCATCATCTTTTCAAGGTGTAACCGGAATTATTACCCTTCTTCCTGTGAGTGATTGTTTTTTCATCACATTTCCCATTAGTTTTTTTTCTTCCAGATACATTGTGTATTCAATATTTGAGTTTTATCCTTGTTGCTACTTGATACAGGGCGCTGCTAAAATACAAAACACGTTTCCTATAACAATCAGGTTTCGGAGAGCTCCATAACACCAGGCTCCCTTGTTACTTTGGCTGTCAAAGGCTACCTGTTTGACCAAGTGATCTTCACCAACAATGCCACAATACGCTTCAACCCCAGGAATGTCACCACCTTCATCCAGACTGATCAATCGTGCTATCAGCCTGGACATGGTGTCAGAATCAGAGCAGTTTCTCTTCAGATGGATAACCGTCCATTCAAAGGCGGGGTGGGCATCTCTGTACGGGTGAGTCTCAAGTTGTTTGTGTGGATGAGCAATGAAAGGTGGAGTTTAGACTACATTATTAGTTGGTATGTTGCGGGAGGACTTCACTGATCTTTTGTTACCCTAGGACCCACTAGGGAATACTATCAGACGGTGGGATTCTGAAGGCAGTCACCTGGGGATTGTGTTGACAGAATTCAATCTGTCCCAGAGCGCCCCTCTCGGACAGTGGGCCATCGTATCTACAGTGAATGTAAGGTTACCGTACAGACGTGTGGTGTACAACTTGCGCTTTAGATGAGTAAATGTTTCTCAGGCTTCGTAGTACATTGGAGAGTGAAAATACAGTATAACCTGTCTATCATTGCTTTCTTCAACCACAGAGCTGGACTGACGAGAAAGTATTCATTGTAGAAAATGATGGTAAATGATTTTAGATTATATCATTATATTGGCAGTGTTCATTAACAACCAGGCTTGTACTGTAATGCTTAATGCCTCTGACTGCTGTTGCAGACTGTGCCCACTTCAAAGTGCTGGTAAAGACTGCTCCAGAGCTCCTGGTTGGAGACGATGTCTTTGGAACTGTGACAGCCCTGTGAGTTAAATGTAGTATTATTCAATTATATTTTGATAACTATTCTCAGTTATTTTCTTCCCTTTTACTCAAATTATACTGTATGAGATGAATTTGATAGATTACTAAGTCATTAAAGTGTCTAGGAAGGGTGTTTGTTCTCCTTCTTCTAAACAGTGTGCATACATTTTTCTGTAGGTATCGCAAAGGAAAGCAAGTGCAGGGAACACTATCTGTGTCAGTCACCCTGTTGTCTGGTTTAAACACTTCTGACCAACCATTCCACCTGAACCAAACCAGTGAGGTAAGCTTCAGGCTGGCCCATTAAAACAACAGACGCCAGAGGTGTGAGCTCAAGTGTAAATGACTCGATGCTGAACGATAAGAATGACTTCGGATTTGACTTGGTTCTAATGACCTGACTTATGTTGTAGTTCTATTAATACTATTAGAACTGCAAGATTGTTGAGACTCAATGAACTCTAGAGCAACTGTCTTGGCCACACCTCTGCTTTACAAAGTTATTGTTGGATTCTTACTACACATCTTAAAGTGACCTTCACGTCATACTGTAGATGCATGGGTCAGCGCAGTTCTTCTTCAGCAAAGATCACCTCCGAGCACTGCATGAATACAGCTCCTCAAGGAGAGATGCAAGTCGTGGTTTTATCATGCTCATCACTGCATGTGTAACCGCAAGCCCTTCAGGTTTGTATGGCTTGCACTACTCTATGTATATGCACCGTATGAATATACAATGTTTATTGATCATGCAGGTGTTTACTAGCCTGATGTGACCAGACCCAAATTCACTTATGGGTCTGGACACACTCCGTTAGAGATTGTTCACAGCCTTTGAATGCTAATATACCTTGGGATCATTTGGGAGCTATTTAGCCTTTAACCAGTAGGCGTGGATACAGCTGTTTTGTATTGGTTCATCCAGCTCTGTCATCATCACCACTTAGAAACAAACGCTTGACTTAAACGTCAACGCACTACCACCACCTTGCTGACTGGTCCACCATACAGAGTGGTGAACGCTAAAGCCACCAGGGATACCATACTATAATCTTAACGAAAATTGAGCTGAGAGCAATAGTTGGGCAGAGCAAGCTAGGTGTTAATACCCTTGATATGTCCGGATAAGTAATGTATTAGTGCATATAGTATGTTGATAAATGATGAAATATTTTATTTTATTTTTGTAGTTTTTACTCTTTCCTGTCCATGCTGATGCTTCTTAAATGTGTTTCCACATGCTGTCTCTTTCAGGATCTACGGTTAACAAAACAGTCCAAGTCTATGTTACACAAAATAGATACCTGCTCTCGTTTTACAAGTTTCCACCAGTACTGAAGCCATCGTTACACTTTTCTACAGACGTGAGTGACTGCTCATTCTTTTTTACATCAGTCTGTCATCTCTCGGTGCTTATGTGGAATGAATCTATCTCATATACATGTGTCTTGCAGCTTAAGATTTCCAGGTATGACAGACGGCCTTTGAGCTCAATAGATTTGAAGAACACGGTGTCAGTTGAAGTTACTGAACAAACATCTGAGGTGGATTCAAACCCCAGTATTATGACTTTTACAGTGCCCAAGGATGGGAATGTCCACATAGAGTTTAAGTTAAAGGATAAAATAGAAGTGCTTTTCATTCAAGTAAGTGTTTCTCTTCCCCTCAGATACTGTAATTTCTCCTCAGTTTTTGTGTTCGCAAGCTAGGTAGTGATGATGAAGTGACCTGTGTTTTCTATACAGTTTGATTATGTGCTGTGTTGGGAATGCAGTTTTAATATAGGAAGTTACATTTAACTCGTGTTGCTTTTTGTTTAGGCTACATTTATAACCTATGTGGAGACGTTGAAGCTCTGCAAAAATGTGTCTTCTCCTAGTGGCTCATACATCCAAATCCGGCCAATCAGTTCTCTCCAGGTAAATATTAAAAGCATTGATTTGAGTATTTAATAGAAATCTATACACTGCATTTGAATACTGCGCAATCAGTTCAGATTAATGACAGTAATACATTAAGACATGTTTCACTGGAACCCCTCCCAACCACAGATTGGATCTTCTCTACAAATAGACGTGGAGAGCACATTTCCACAGAATGAGCTTCACTATGTGGTATGATTTATTACACCCACTACTGCATGTACATTAAAAGCTTACTTAGGTGGCTGTCTAGAAAATTGGCAAAGCAAGAGATGCTGTATTATATTCATTAAAGTCTGCTTAAAGTCTAATTTGATTAATAATGAACCTGGATTCCAGCAATTTACTTCAGGCGTTAACTTTTTTGACAGGTTAGCTCCAGTGGGCAAATACTAATGGCTGGATCCAAGACCACCACCTCCTTTTCTCTGATCCCAACATCACCCTGGTCTCCTGAGGCCTGTATTACTGTCTACTGCATCCTTCCTGACGGTGAAGCTGTCAGTGACACAGTTCACATACCCGTCCTGCAACACGTCGGTGTAATTCATTTTTGTGTTAACGTTGCTCTTAGAGCTTGACCAGTCAATATTTTAATAGAATTCAGCACTGCTATTTTTTATATTGCTGTATATACAAATGCACACAGGTTTTGATTGGAGATGGTTGCATAGTGGAAAATTATAGCTTTTTTGTTAATCGTTAAAATTTTATTTAATTAAATGTCTAATATTTCATTTTAACATTAAATATTACATATTTCTTGTAGTTAACTTGACAATTATTTGAGTAAACAAAATTCTCATCTGGAATTGGTCTATTTTTCCTCTCACGTATGGAATTACAATTTTGTTCTAGTAACAAATGTATTGAAATAAGTTCTTTCTTTGCACTCCCCCACCTTAGCTATCTGTAAACTGGAGCAGTTACCATGCCAAAATAGCAGATCAGGTATCCCTGACTGTCACGGCCCCGGAGCCCGAGTCACAGGTAGGAATACTGGTGATGGTATTTGATATAGATAAGTCAGTATTGAATGACAAGGTAAGCTAAATACATCTGCAACATATGCCAATTTCATCAGCCCAGGTCATTCCTGCATTAAAGGATGACAATGTTTCATACTCGGCTAGCATCTCATATTGAACAGATACCTGCTTTTATGTGGCACGGAAAATCCCTTGTAGATAAACAGTACTGAAACCCCTACATTTAAATAGACCGTACCGTAGCTATTTCTGAATAAGCATTCTTTGCGACTTTCTTTTGATAAAACGTCAAGACAATCTCTGGATCTCCACCTTTTAGAAGGCCAGTGGTGCATGACTTGTTAGCATGATTTGCCCTGCATTCAGGAGGTGGAGTTGGGCTGTCCATATAGGTTGTAGGTTGAACTACTCTCACATGGCTCACATGGCTAACAACAACAACACAATTGTTTGTGTTTATTGCTTTAGATTGTTGTTTCAGCAGTACAAATGGTAGAACCAGCATGTCTAGAATCACTTCAGAGTAATTGGACAATTATTGGTCAACATATTCAATTTCTGAGTTTCATATTAGAATGAGACGGCATATATTTAAGATGGAAAGATAATAAATAAAAATTACTTTGGTAATTGTACTAAATAGTGATGACAATACATAATTATAAAACACCCAGGTAAATATGTGGCTTCCTACATGTCACTGAGCATAACTCGCACCGCCCATTAAACACAGAAAATATCTTTTGAAAGTAGTTCAAGAGTGTTTTGAACGTTTTCAAGGAAACGTTTCGTGAAAAAGTGAATTGAACGTTCAGAACCATGTATGTATATGTATATATATATGTATATGTATGTATGTGTATGTATGTATATATATATATGTATGTATGTGTATGTGTGTGTGTGTGTGTGTGTATGTATATATATATGTATGTATATATGTATATATATATATATATATATATATATATATATATATAATACTTTATTCCAAGCTGATTAAAGAGCAATGGGAGACCTGATGGCAGGAAGATAGACCAGCGCAGAGCAGGTGAATGCAAACCAGGTTGGTACTCAAGTTAAGCTTACTCCATGCAGGTACAAAGGCCATGGGCTGGGACACATCCTGTCTGCCTGTGGCGTAGGAGGTCTGACCATGCTGGTGTTTGTGGCAGCTTGCGGCCTGCATTGGCTTTGTGGAGGACGTCTGCCAGGGGACTATCAATGCTTGACTGTTCTGCTACTGACCTCAGGATTCTATCCCCTGTTTAAAACCATGGGCGTCCTGGTAAGAACAAGGACAATGCTCTGGGAAATAGAAATAGTGTGGTTAGTTCATTAACTTGATAAACTATTATGCTAACTTTATATAGCCTTTGAAGAATGCTTACGCCATTTACAGACGTGCTATTCTTGAACACCTGTCTGAATGTCATTCTGTGTTATCCTTTTCGAAAAAAAAAAAGTAGACTTGTGGATACATACCTTGTCTTTCAAGAGTGAGCAGAGCTAGCTAAAACAAAATCGGGGGTGTGGCAGTACTGTGCTTGTTACGTGAGGCCTTGCACAGTGAAATGAGCTGAGGTGAAGTGTAACATTCCTCAGGGGCCATCGGAGGTGGAGGTGTCAGAGATCTGTGAGAGGAGGAAGATGAATGTGGCCCATGGTCTGGCTTGGTCTTTCTACCTGGGCTACCTGCAGCTGGTTCTGCCAAGTCAGTAGAACACACTCAATGTCTTAATCCTGTTCAACCCTGTGCAGTAGATGAAATATACATGCTGATAGACATCCAATGTGGTATGAGCCACATTTGGAGGTGTGGACCACCACACACTTGGATTTCTACTGATTCATCTCAGTATGGATGCCCTGGCTGTGTAAATCAGGTGTCTTTTGCATCACTCTCACTGCTCTCTCACTGCCCAGTGAAGCCCTGCATGACTACAACATGGAACATCTTAATGTAGCCTACCAGCAGTGTTTAAATTGGGATTTTGTATGTGGGGGAGCCCTAACTCGCTGATGTTGCGGGGCTCCAGGAAACTCTCGCAACATAATTTGCCTACTGAAAGTGTTGGAGTTCAGCTAGTTTGTCTTGTGCCACAGAGGAGTTTTGCACCGTGACTTGAGGGTAATGGTTTGGACGGCGACATGATACACCTCCATTTTTCCTGCATCCATAGTGGACAGCAACATTACCAGCATAGCTTCTAAGGTACTGACGCCTATGTCGTTACCACAGCAACCCAAGCAGATAGGTTGGTGATGTCCAGAGTGGACATACAAATACTATTCGTTAACCAATAGGATGAATGCGTATGCTACTAAATAAACGTTTACCAACTTTATAGTTCGGTATGGCTGCAGATTAGTCTATTGACAGCTAGGGCATGAGAGGATCTGCACCACTTCTTCAGAGCTGTGCCATTGTGTGTGTGTGCTTGAGGAGAGCAAGGATCGGAGAATCCCCGCTTGCACGTAATGATTCAGTAGATATTTATAACTTGATCGGACTGCTGCATGGCCTTGTTTTTTTTAACACATGCCTAACAGTTGGAGAGGTTCAAACCAAAGCTGCTTTGACATTTTCCTTTATTTCTTTCTTTCTTTATTTCTCAGCATACAATCCCCAGCATCACCCACAGCGCTTGTGGAGTGTTGTTGTCCTACGAGTTTTGGATATTTTTCATAATTCATATTTCATAATTATATGGAATAAAAAGGGAACCACTACGTTTATATGAGTCTATTTAAACTCCTATAGGCCGTTAGTCACCTTTATGATTATTACTAAATAAGTAGTATTTAATATTATGCTCGTTATCAAAATCAATCTTAAATCTGAATTTATGAATTCTTTATGATAATAGGGACCTAAGTTTCTGTTACACATAAACAATAGTAAACACTGCTTATTATAAAATCCTAGATTTATTAAAGCATTCAAAAGTGAT
>JAODOY010000828.1:0-13377 GCA_025399855.1 Forbesichthys papilliferus | reverse complement strand
CCGTCCTGGTCGTGGAACAACGGACCAGCTCTTTACTCTCGCAAGGATCCTGGAGGGTGCCTGGGAGTATGCCCTTCTGGTCTACATGTGTTTTGTAGATCAGGAGAACCGGGTCCCCCAGGAGATACTGTGGGAGGTGCTGCAGGAGTATGGGGTGAGGGGGTCCCTTTTAAGGGCAATTCAATCCCTGTATGCTCAAAGCGTGAGCTGTGTACAGATTCTCGGCAGTAAGTCGGACTCGTTTCAGGTGGGGGTTGGTCTCCGCCAGGGGCGCGCTTTATCACCAATCCTGTTTGTGATATTCATGGACAGGATATCAAGGCGTAGTCATGGTGGGCAGAGGTTGCGGTTCGGTGACCTGGGGATCTCATCACTGCTTTTTGCAGATGATGTGGGTCCTGATGGCATCATCGGTCTGTGACCTCCAGCACTCCCTGGATCGGTTTGCAGTCGAGTGTGAAGCGGCTGGGATGAGGATTAGTACCGCAAAATCTGAGGCCATGGTTCTCAGCAGGAAACCGATGGAGTGCCTACTCCAGGTAGGGAATGAGTTCTTACCCCAAGTGAAGGAGTTCAAGTACCTCGGGGTCGTGTTCGCGAGTGAGGGGACATCGGAGCGGGAGATCTGCCGAAGAATCGGAGCAGCTGGAGCGGTATTGCAATCACTTAACCGCACCATTGTGACGAAAAGAGAGCTGAGCTGGAAGGCAAAGCTCTCGATCTTCCGGGCAATTTTCGTTCCTACCTTCATCTATGGTCATGAAGGATGGGTCATGATCGAAAGAACAATATCACGGGTACAAGCGGCCGAAATGGGTTTTCTCAGAAGGGTGGCTGGCGTCTCCCTTAGATATAGGGTGAGAAGCTCAGCTGTCCGTGAGGAACTCTGAGTAGAGCCGCTGCTCCTGTGCGTCGAAAGGAGCCAGTTGAGGTGGTACGGGCATCTAGTAAGGATTCCTCATGGGCGCCTCCCTTGGGAGGTTTTCTAGGCACGTCCAGCTGGGAGGAGGCCTCGGGGAAGAACCAGGACCAGGTGGAGAGATAATATATCAAAACTGGCCTGGGAACGTCTCGGGATCCCCCAGTCAGAGCTTGCTGATGTGGCTCGGGAAAGGGAAGTTTGGGGTCCCTTGCTGAAGCTGCTGCCCCGGCGACCCGACTTCGGATAAGCGCAGGGAGGTGACCCTCTCGTCTACCGGGGTAAACTCCAACATAGCGGCGCTCAGCCCCCACACCCGCCCGGCGCCTCACAACCTGGGCAACCCCAGAGTAGAATAGAATCCATTACCTATCCAGGAGAACAGTTCCAGAACCAAGACCTAAACCAGATCTAAATGGTAGCACTCCACCTCCCGCACAAATTCTGGCCCACAGCGAGGTGACGTTCCACGTCTTCAGAGCCAGCTTCTCTTCTGCTGCCTGGGTCTAGTTTGTCGAGGCCAAAATCTTTCAGCACTAAATTCAACAATTTAGTAAATTCAACAATTTAGTAGCCTGGCTCCACCAGACTATTGCTGTCAGCTCGATTTTCTTTCACTTAAATTTCTTCAACTTTTAGTGAAATAAAATTGAACTGACAGCGATTTTTGGACAGTGATTTTAGTCAGAAAACCCCGTTCACATTAACATTTTCACAGCCACCCTGCTGGCGGTCCAATCAAGGTAGGTTAGTGAAATGACGCTTAAGTAAAGCATGTTGTGAAGTGGTGGTATAGCTAGGTGAGATGATCAAAACAGTTGTAGCAACACTGATTGGTTAAATGCTGTCCAACAGGTCTACGCCCAGGCGATGACTGATAACACTTCCCAATGGAACGTTGCAAAACCTTATTCACAAAGTGAATTTTAGGTCTGATTACACCAGGCTAGATGTGCTACTTTAAGAGGCTAAATCTATGAACTCTGTGGCAAAGCAAGGCTCTACATTAAGTTTTGTCCTCAAGGAAGGAGGCACATACAAGAATTTAAGGGCACAGTCAAAATTATTTTTTATTTTTTATTTCTGTATTTTGTGCATAATTTAGCCTATTGTTGCACAGTATGTTAATCTATGGTGCATAGCCTGACTGATTGGCTTGGTCAGGTTTTGTAGTTAGCTTTTTTGCATAACAGTGGAGACATTATTACAGTGCATTATCATGTTTGACCTTCCATCAAATATATATTGGATCAAAATTGTGACATGGTCAGAACCATAACAATAGTTTAGGCAGGCCAAGAAGTCATGTTCGGCCATGCAGTCTATATGTCATCTGATCTGAGTGACCAGACTGCTCAGCTGATCATGGCAAAGCATAGGATTGGACAATCTAATCAGGGCGCTTATTTAATTTAAACGTCTTTAGCCTACATCCATTCTCGGCATATCCACTGCAAGCATTACTGTGTTCCCCCCCACCTCCTCCTTTTAATGCCGTGTTGTATTACTCAGTGTCATGGTGTTGTCATTGATGCTTGCTCTGGGGGAGATCTTTTTGCTGCTCTCCCTGCCTTGGGCTTTCCATGTACGCACATGGAAAGGGCTTTCCTTGTATGCACATGAAAGGGCAGGGAGCTCCAAGAACAGAGCCATACCTCTAAATATAAATAACTTAAAAAACTTAAAATGAATTACTATTTTGATGAAAGTGGTCCTTACTGAACTGTATTTTTTGTTTTTTTACTTCATTAATGTATTTCTACAGTAGCCTATGTCTTCTATAATAGCCTATGTCCACATATTTAACATGGCAGTATTAAAGAGTGATAAGGCTGGACCAACAGAAAAAGTAGGCTAGAATATAGGAATTTTCAGCAAACTCAATTTTGAATAGCCTGTATCTTGAAAATTATACATTCGTATAAATTACAGTTTAGAATATCCTCCATATGAAATCATGTAGGCTACTAGATGATAGATCATATCTGATATGTGATCGTGTCACAACTTTGAGTTTCCAAAAACAGGCCTGTACCATATCTGCACACACGTGCAGTACAATTTAAACGCCGGATGATGCAAACACAAGTGATAAAAGTTAGCTTGTTATCCTTAGCGAGTAGTGATAAGGTAGCTAACATAGGAAGGTGTACAAACGCAGTTCCAAGTCAGTTCACAACTCCGCTTCGAGACTAAATTTGAAACAATTATTACTAGAACAATTATCAATGTGTGTGGGTGTACTTATGGTAACGATGAACCAAATGTATGCATTTGCATTCACCATCTTTGGAACTAATACATTCATGTTTGGCAAGGCAACTATAGTGTGTGCGGTACATTTGTTGTTGTACACGGAGTGCTTTACAAGCATATTTATGCATATGCATATGAGCATATTTGAGCTCTGTAATGGTTATTAGAAGTCACTTTCACCAGTGCCCCATGACTAATGCTTACCTGCATTATGTGAGTTTTTATTCTTATCAAAAATGCCTCTATGATGGAAAAACAACGAAAAAAGTGTTTGCTGTATATATCTAAAAAGCTACAATTTGCATAATAAGCAAAATATCTGAATTAATATTTTTAAAATCAACATTTTTAAATATTGGGACTTTTCTAGCGACCCATTTTGCACTTTCCCTTTTAAAAAAACTCTTTATTGAGTCCACATTTTTGAGCACCCTTCTGAGATTGTGAGATTTATCCTAAAGAGTGTCTACCAACTTTTGTACTTCTATCCGCCAACAAGTTGACAATTGTTTTAGCTTAAATCCCCTGACTACACAGAAAATAGAGTGATGCCACACCCAAGGTTGAGCAACTGCTGGGTTAGATCAACTGGTAGACTGTTCTGGTCTGACTGGATGAAGTCTCTGACCAAGTCGAAGTCCTGTTTCAACTGGAGAGCTCCTTGGATACTGAAAAACAAACACGGTAATTAAATTGCATATGGCAGAGACACAAGGTGGTCCATAGCAAGATGGTCAGAATGGCAAGAATAATAGAAATAAATTGACTAAATAATAAAATAAAACACATTCAGTGTCTCTCTAAATTAGGCTACTGTTTGTTTTCTTTATATATACACCTAAACACATATACACACACATACACACACACACACGTAGACCGTGAGGGCCTAAAATTATTTGATCCCCTGCTGATTTTGTACGTTTGCCCACTGACAAAGAAATCAGTCTATTATTTTAATGGTAGGTTTATTTGAACAGTGAGAGACAGAATAACAATAAAAACACGTCAAAAATGTTCAAAATTGATTTGCATGTTAATGAGTGAAATAAGTACTTGGTGGCAAAACCCTTGTTGGCAATCAGAGGTCAGACGGTTCTTGTAGTTGGCCACCAGGTTTGCACACATCTCAGGAGGGATTTTGTCCCACTCCTCTTTGCAGATCTTTTCCAAGTCATTAAGGTTTCAAGGCTGACATTTGGCAACTCGAACCTTCAGCTCCCTCCACAGATTTTCTATGGGATTAAGGTCTGGAGACTGGCTAGGCCACTCCAGGACCTTAATGTGCTTCTTCTTGAGGCACTCCATTGTTGCCTTGGCCGTTTTGGGTCATTGTCATGCTGGAATACCCATCCACAACCCATTTTCAATGCCCTGGCTGAGGGAAGGCGGTACTCACACAAGATTTGACGGTGCATGGCCCTTTAATGTGGCCTGTCCTCTTAGCAGAAAACCCCAGAACACCCCCAAAGTATAATTTTTCCACCAACATGTTTGATGGTGGGGATGGTGTTCTTGGGGTCATAGGCAGCATTCCTCCTCCTCCAAACACGGCGAGTTGAGTTAATGTCAAAGAGCTCAATTTTGGTCTCATCTGATCACAGCACTTTCACCCAGTTCTCTGAATAATTCAGATGTTCATTGGCAAACTTCAGATGAGCCTCTACATGTGCTTTCTTGAGCAGGGGTACCTTTCAGGTGCTGCAGGATTTCAGTCCTTCATGGCGTAGTGTGTTACCAATTGTTTTCTTGGTGACCATGGTCCCCAGCTGCATTGAGTACATTGACAAGATCCTTCCGTATAGTTTTGGGGTGATTCCTCACTGTTCTCATGATCACTGCAACTCCACGAGGTGAGATCTTGCATGGAGCCCCAGACCGAGGAAGATTGAGTTATTTTGTGCTTCCTCCATAATAAGCGCAACAACTCAATCAACCACAATGTCACAGTGTTTCACTTTCAAGACTCAAACAAGAACGTGGTCTTGCATTATACTCAATGTTGGGGTGTGTTAATAATCCATGCAAATATGTTATCCTCCTTCCATCTATCTCTAATTCCTACTCCATTAGAATCACATGACTAGGTCGGCTAACAAGAATAGCGGAGGTTAGGCGAGGTTAGCTGGCTTAGCAATCATTAAGCAGTGTTCAGTGCAGAACTGGATCTAAACAGAACCTATCCAAACAGTATGTTAATTCATAATTTAATTGGTAGAGGATCAACTCCTGAGGCATATTTTCTTCCCTGATATGATGGTTTCACGTCAAGTTGTTTGAAATTTGTATATGCTGTATTTTATATAAATGATCCAATCTATATAAACCTATTTGAGTGTTATATTAATCAATTCTATATTTTAATAATGAAGTGGTTCTGTTTATATATTGCAAAAACAAGGGTCCCTATTATCAATATGAACTTATTGACTTCAGTGTCTGTCCAACATGATTGTTCTACCACTTCACATATTCCCCTTCATAGGTGAAAGTCAAGGTTCACCTGGGAGCAAAAAATCAATTCAGGATGCATTTACATAGTCTAATACAAGATACTTGTTCTACCATTTTACATGTAATGACTTAAGACGAGACACGGCAGGCAAAAACATTGCTTTCTTACTGGTCAATTTTGAGATGTTGGGTTATTTTGCTCCCTTTATGTCTTCTTTCAGACTAGTAGAAAGAAAACGTCTAAAATACACATTTAGATGTTTGTTTTACTACACGTTGTCTATTTATGTCTGTAGATTTCGCCTAAATCTATAAAAAGTTACAGTTTTTGCGCAACATACGTGATCGTTTTCTGCACTTTATCATCATAGATACTGTTGGAAAGCAGTCGTTCTCCTGTACGCCATCAGATCCAAATATGGTCATATCCTTTGTATCAGCAATGAGATTTCATTGGCTGGCGTCAATTTCTGACAACATGATTCGTTCAGAGGCATCACGTGACTAGCTCTGGAACTTCCTGTTTTCGCTTTCCGTGGGACAATTATAATATCAAAATTCCGAAAGTTGTGCGTCTTAAACCTTCTCATAAAAGACAACATCAATTGTCAATTGCAAGAGAAAGAATTTTCAAGGCAAAACAAGTAAATTAAGATTAAAGAGTGCATTAGCACATAAAGATGTGGACATAATTGTATGGATACCAGCAACGGTGACCAACGCTCAACACAGCAGTGGCTGATAATTCATGTAGCTTGTATAAATTAATTTATCATCTTAAAACCTTTCAGAGACACGATGTATTATGTATAACATTATGTATAACACCAGAAACTCATGAGTTTCTGGTCCAGTATATAAAGATATCGATCGCAACATTGATGACCAACAACATAATTTAATTAAAACCTGTTAAAAGGGCTAGCGGGGGGTGCAGGTGAAGTAAATAAAACACGCATGCATGGGTCACGGCTACTAGGCTGTTGCAATCCTGCAAAAGTAAAACAATCAGTCCAGCCACAAATAACTGGATGATGATGAGCAAGCAAATTCCAGCACCCAATATTGACAATATTGTCTAGACTAACTTAAACAAATCTAACTAAAATAAATGACAACACCCTAAAATGGCTTCCAGAAGCCTCATCTACAACTCTTTAAACGCAGACAGAAATATTTTATAAGCAAGAGCAAACTCGTTATTGGCCTCTTATAGCTATATTACTGAAGTCTCCACTGTATTCTTTATCTAATTTGTGACCCACAGTCACAGATTAATAAAGTGTTTTTGAATTCAGTAGGTCATACTGAGGCCTACATGCTGTGTTATTCAGTTTGAGTATTTATTTGTTTTAGATGTTCTATATTGTTGTTAATTATTATATTGTGTTTGTAAATCGTGCTTTCCAGGAAAAATGTATGGAATTTTATAATCCATAATCTTTAAAGGCCGTGTTCTCAAAATTAGTTTTTTATTATACTCTGAGACGAATCTCCATTTCAGAAGCACTTACATACACCAAACTTTTTAGCTTTATTCATATCTATATTTTGTAGGTTTTTACAGAGGGGTTTGTTCATCTATCATTCACATTTTGATTAATATAACATTTTATTACTAAAAAATAGGGTTGGGTATAGCTTCAATTTATGTTCCGATTCTGATTCTGCTTATCGAATCCGGTTCTTATCGACTCCCGGTTCAAATTCAAATATTTTTGGGAGAGGAAATACAACCTATTTCAAAAGGGCACATTTCCTTACTTTTTATTTAGGCTATAATCAGTCAAATCAATGTCAATGTTGGGGACACTGACAGGATTCAGGATGGTTTATTTTTCCCTTAATTTATAAACATAAGATAAATAAGAATGGCCTTTTTAAATGTGAATAGGTGTTAATGCATTTAATTATTATAATTACATACTGTAAATTTACAGCATATGAACATCTTACAAAGGTGAGCAAATCAACAAATCACGTTTACCAGCTGGTTTGAACTCAAGAACACTATAACATGATCATTTAGGCCTAGGTGCACTAAAGATGACCATGTATGTAAATATGTTACTTACAGTATTAATCTTGTTTAATGTCTGCTTTCCCCATTTAGAATTTAATCCAACCTGTACAATTCTCATTCATTTCGTGAATGTCTTTCTTCTGATAATTCAGTTCATGATCATGTAATGACCTGGACAATGTTACATGTATTGTCAAACTTTTGGGTTTAACTATAGGCATAGGCCAATCGTTGTACAGAGAGCAAAAATACGATCTATTCTTAGATCAGTGGCGGCGCACATTGTTAACAAAGCTCAGTGTAATTAAAAGTAAAACATTTTTTAACATTGTAGGCTCATAATGCTACAAAACTGTGTTAATTGTTTTAGCATGGCTTAAGCTCTAGCTGGTTATGCCGATGCTCTACACGGCGCATTCAGCTCCACTACCGGTAGAGCTGGGGCAGAGGGAGGGGAGGGTTCATGTGATTTTGTTTGTTGTGAACACTTTTGTCATATATACGGAAGTTGATCTGATGGATGTGGGTTAGGAAAGAAACAAGAAACAGACTCCTCAAAGAGGTAAACTCATGCTTGCTTTTTAACATAAGTTAAGTGAGAGAGAGGGAGTGACAGAAATATCCAAAATTCCCTCTGTAAAAAACTTTGACTAATGTCAACAAAATGAAATAAGAAGTGTGAACCTTTGTCCAATGTTCAAATTTCAGTTTTTGAACTGTATGCAAATTAGCGCATATATAATGAGCGTATGTCTAATTAGTATATATAAACAAACGTTTTAAGAAACCTTATAATACAAAATATACTTAATTTTACATTTCCGGCATTTAATTTACATTTCCGGCATTTGGCAGACACCGTAAACTCAAGTAATAAACTGGGTTAGTTTAATTTTGATACCTAATTTACCCTATTCATCTATAGTGAATAGGGTAAATTAAACTAATCCCTATATGATATGGAAGGTGACTAATACACAGCACTAGTACAATATTTTTTGATTAGCTGTCAGGTGCGATTAAAATGTTATACCGATTAATCGCACGCTTTACATAATTACACTGCGTTCCAAATTATTATGCAAATTATATTTTACACTGATTTTCCTAAATAGTCGATGTAAATGACAGTATCATTTTCAAGTCACCAACCGCTAGGGTATAAGTCGAATTTCATTGAACAAACCACCCAATGAAAACTCAAAATGCACTGTTCCAAATTATTAAGCAGGCCACAGGTTTCAAGCAATATGGGAAAGAAAAAAGATCTTTATGCTGCGGAAAAGTGTAAAATAGTGCAAAATTGAAATATTGAAAACAATAGATATTTTACGTAAACTTGCGTGATCCCCTGCTGGAGCTGCGGCCCCCGCGACCCGACTCTGAATAAGTGGATGAAGATGGATGGAGATGGATGGACTTGCGTGGCCATCGTACTGTGAAGAGATTTGTGGCTGATTCAGAGCACACACGGGTTCGTGCAGATAAAGCAATAATGAGGAAGGTTACTGCCAGGCAGAGCAGCTGCTAAACTGCCATTACAAAGCAGCAAACAGGTATCTGGAGTCAAGCAAACCTCAAGGTGTAGGATCCTCCAGAGATTTGCAGTTGTGCAAAAACCTACTATTCGGCCAACCCTAACCAATGCTCACAAGCAGAAACGGTTGCAGTGGGCCCAGAAATACATGAAGACAATTTTTCAGTCTTGTTTGATGAGTGCCGTGCAACCCTGGATGGTCCAAATGGATGGAGTAGTGGATGGCCACCATGTCCCAATAAGGCTGCGACGTCAGCAAGGAGGTGGCAGAGTCATGTTTTGGGCCAGAATCATGGAGAGAGCTGGTAGGCCCCTTTAGGGTTCCTGAAGGTGTGAAAATGACCTAGGCAAAGCATATATCATTTCTGACTGACCACTTTCTTCCATGGTACAAAAAGAAGAACCGTGCCTTCCGTAGCAAAATTATCTTCATGGAGAAGAGAAACTCATGGTGTGGCCCCCATCCTCCTCTGACCTCAATCCTATAGAGAACCTTTTGAGCATCCTCTAGCAAAATATCTTTGAGGGTGGCAGGCAGTTTGCATCAAAGCAGCAGCTCTGGGAGGCTATTCTGGCATCCTGCAAAGAAATTCAAGTAGAAGCTCTCCATAAACTCACAAGTTCAATGGATGCAATAATTGTGAAGGTGATATCAAAGAAGGGGCCCTATGTTAACATGCAACTTTAAATAGCTTTTGAAATCAGTAAATATTACCTAATACTGCAAGTTCAAAAAATGACAATTTTCAGTTCTTTACAACCTAAAAAATGATTTATAACACTGTTGTGCTTAATAATGTGAATTTCTATTTTTATTTCTGAAAAAAATACAATTTTCATTGGGTGGTTTGTTCAATAAAATTGGACTTACGGTTGATGACTTGAAAACTATACTGACTGATTTGCATAGACTATTTAGGAAAATAAGTGCAAAATATAATTTGCATAATAATTTGGAACGCAGTGCAATTGCAATTAATATATAGCATATTTTTACCTGTTCAAAATTTGATTGGATTGATTGATTGAGCTTTATTTTTTTACAGGGACAATGTACATTAATGAACATTTCTGTACAAGTACTGGTTTTTACAGTGATGATGGCTATTAGACTTCATATCAAGAACTTTTAGAGCATGTTTGTAAACAGAATGAATGGGTTTTAATGTTGTACTGCAAGCTTGGGCCCAATTAGTCAAGGAATTAAATAAAGGCCCACATAGGCCAGTTCAGTGATTAAAGCAATAGTCTCTTGATTGAAGTTTTGTATTTTGATATAGTGAACCACAGAAAATTAAATTCAGGGTTATTATGTGAAACTAAGCGATTCATGTTATTCTATATAGTGCATGACAGTCTCTTTAATGCACGCACGCACGCACACACACACACCTCAGCAATGCACAAAATATCACAGAATGCAAAAATATCAAGTGGTGTAATAAGCAATTGGAGCATAAAAGCACCAATCCAATCCAGCAGTTATGGCTATTACGTTTAGTTTTGATTGCAAGAACTCTGTTTGTAGCCTACCTGAATCTCACAACAGTCCTAAGTGCACTTACTGTAAATGCACTAAATTTGTTTATTTTTGACATATATATTGTATACAATTTAGGGCAATACAAATGTATATTTTTTGTTATTCATTATACAATGACATTTCTTATTTTCTTTTTTGTGTATGTGCTTTTACTCTTTACTACAGCAAAATATATTATTAGATTCATTGATCGTTGGAATAATTGGTTTATTATATTATATTATTAATTGGATTATTCAATTACTAGAATAATCGATAGCTGCAGCTATTGATTGTTAATATAATTTAGCCACATCCATAGTCAAAGACTTATAAATCTTAAATTAGCTAGGTTGAATTTGGCTATTTGGGTTACCTTTTCCCTAGCTTTTTGAAAGAGATTGGAATCAAGTGTTTGCTCTTTGCATGAACATATATTACTGTATCATCTGCATACATCTGAACATCAGATCTAGTACAGACAGAAGGCAGATCATTTATGTAGAGGTTGAACAAGAGTGGCCTCAGTATTGATCCTTGGGGCACACCCACATCATAGCCAAGAGTGGGTGACTCATTGCGCACTAACACATTGGGTTCTACCTTCAAAACATGATTTCATTCATCTCAAGGCACTTTGGGAAAATGTAAACTTTTTTTTTGTGATGAGCACTGCATGGTTAACAGTATGAAAAGTATTCCTTAAACCTAAAAATAAATCCCCAATGACACCCCTTTGTCTATCTTGGACTTTACATTCTCCATCACAATCAGTTTGTCCTGCTACACACTTTTCAGCCACCTTTGATACCACTGGTAGTATAATAATGGGCCTGTAGTTACTTACATCAGTAGGGTCATCAGATTTAAAAATGGCCGTTAATATAGCAGATTTCCAGTCCCTAGGCAACACTCCCTGAACAATATATGTGTTAATTATCTTAGTAGGTCAATAAGGGAGTCTTTAGTTTAAAAAAAAAAAAAAAAGGTAGAGTCAAGTCTAAACACATCTTTGGCTTTAGAGGTCTTTAGTGAACTAATCACATTCACATCTGTCTCGGAAACCTCCCTTATAGCGAAGGTAGGTTGAGTTTCATGCATTGGAACTAAAGCTAAACAGCCAATAGAGAGATTTTGTCAACAAAAAAGCATTTAAGGCCGATGCTATTTCAAGTGTATCCTGTATTAGAATATATTGTTCATTTTGAGTTCTAGTTTTTTTTTTTTCATTGTTAATATGATCTTTCACTGTTAACTTTTTAGATTCTCCCGGATCAATTTATAGTTTTCTTTTTCTTCAGTAATTATGTTGATGAAAATGATTTTGTACTTTTTTTT
This sequence comes from Forbesichthys papilliferus, assembly GCA_025399855.1. NCBI lineage: Eukaryota > Metazoa > Chordata > Actinopteri > Percopsiformes > Amblyopsidae > Forbesichthys > Forbesichthys papilliferus. The sequence goes on along the minus strand of JAODOY010000828.1, from coordinate 1,328 downwards.
ATCACCTTATTTCTCAACATGGTAAACCTACGTCTATAATGCTCTAGTTTGGATTTTAGAAATGTTTTGAAAGCATGATCTCATTTTTTTATCTGACTTTCAGCGTTCAGGTCTGTATAAAACAAGATATCATTCCAGTTAATTCCCTTAATTGCGTTTTCAAAATTATTCAATTTAGTTTTAGGAATTCTGAACTGATCAAACTTTCTAACCAAAGCTACAGTAGGTTAAACAGTTTTTGGACAGATTTCTGGGTATAAGTGTCAGATTATGATCAGACAGACAAATAATCATATTGAATGATTAAGTCACCGTCTCTGGTTAATTACTGAACACCAGATCAATCTGTGTTTTAGAACAAGTCGTCACCCTGGTTGGCCCTTTAATAAGCTGTGTAAGGTCAAACATAATGGTGATCCGCTTGAGGGGTTTTTCCTACAAGATTTATTTTCATAATCAATATTAAAATCTCCCATTAAGATGACCTATTTTCCTAAATCACATTCTCTAAGCATATAGCTATTAACATTTTCAAAACGATTTACTTTTTGTAGAGGGTGGTCTATACATTCAAATAATTGTAAAAATACATTTGGGGAGAGAGTATAACTTTCTTCTGTGTTGTCCGTGCAGACTCAGATGGTATCTGAAAGAGCGTCCTCACACGAGCATGTGCTTGTGCATGTAAAGGCCTAGTTTTCATCATGAAGCCATATTGTGTACATGCAGGTTGCACAAACTCCATCTTGACAGGACGTGGAGTCTACTCTTTTCCTTGGGGTGAAAGGAATAGAGCTAAATAGCTTTCGTGCGTTAGGCTACAACATGTGAAGAGAAAGGACTTCAACTTCATCTAGCCTACTACAAAAAAAACGCATTGCTAATTTTAGACACCAGAATTAAGAGTAATAGAGACAGACCTATCATATCATCACAAGTGATTCTTCAAGTGGTTTCATCCAGTTTCATCCCATGCTGCATAGTGAGGTGAGATCTAACCTTCACCCCCATCTTCTATTGATTTATGACCAAGAATTTGACAATTAGGTGTACTTTCTGTGGCAGACATCTCCTTATTAGAATTAAGCAGAAAGCTGATGCTCCATTCATACCCATGCCAACTACAAGTTACGAAGTCAAGAAACATTATCCCGTAATAACATTACAGTCTCAAACTGCTGCATAAGCCCCCCATTTCACATGGAAACAAATCACACCCTCTTAACATGCTCATCTCCCCGGGCAAGGAAAAGCCTTCCATAAAAACCATGTAAATAAATAGATTAAGAAACCTTAGGAAGGGACCTGTAGAAAATAGTGCTTTATAT
>JAODOY010000827.1:0-13378 GCA_025399855.1 Forbesichthys papilliferus | reverse complement strand
ATTTTCAGCAGACTGTGTTTTTCTATTGTTGTGACTTAGATGAAGTTCAGAGCACATTTTATGACCAATTCATGCAACTGTATATCGATTCATATTGCCCACCAGGCACTTCCTGGAATTGTTTTGCCTCTCCATGGACCATGTGACCATTGGAAATGTCTAACTTCTGTTGGTGCGACTCTCTCTTTCCATGGCTCTGGTCAAATCTATTCAGAGGAAGTCATGGCAGCGGCGTTGTCCTTTCCTTTGAAAACAGTGGACAGGTCCAATACACAGGCTGTCCTTTCCGTTGAAGACAGTGGGCAGGTCCAATGGACAGGCTGTCATTTCCTTTGAAGACAGTGGGCAGGTACAATGGACAGGCTGTCCTTTCCCTTGAAAACAGTGGGCAGGTCCAATGGACAGGCTGTCCTTTCCTTTGAAGACAGTGGGCAGATCTAATGGACAGGCTGTCCTTTTCTTTGAAGACAGTGGGCAGGTCCAATGGACAGGCTGTCCTTTCCTTTGAAGACAGTGGGCAGACCTAATGGACAGGCTGTCCTTTTCTTTGAAGACAGTGGGCAGGTCCAATGGACAGGCTGTCATTTCCTTTGAAGACAGTGGGCAGGTACAATGGACAGGCTGTCCTTTCCCTTGAAAACAGTGGGCAGGTCCAATGGACAGGCTGTCCTTTCCTTTGAAGACAGTGGGCAGATCTAATGGACAGGCTGTCCTTTTCTTTGAAGACAGTGGGCAGGTCCAATGGACAGGCTGTCCTTTCCTTTGAAGACAGTGGGCAGACCTAATGGACAGGCTGTCCTTTTCTTTGAAGACAGTGGGCAGGTCCAATAGACAGGCTGTTCTTTCCTTTTTTTTTAATTCTTTTTTATTATGTCATGAAAAACATTTTTTTAAATGCTTCTACAGTATCTCCGAAGTAGAACTGCTACCCGCTAAGTATAGTGCTTAAAATGCTGTTGTTTGGATCACCATATCAGTGAAAACAGGAAATTAGGAGATAGTATAGTTATGACAATATATCGTATATCATAATGTATATCATACTTGTCTTTAATGGTATGGTGTGCATGGATGGTATGGTATGCTTACCATGCAGGCTGTCCTTTCCTTAGACCTACTTTGCCGGTAAACATAATCAATTATGTTACTTGGCTACTTTACTTTGCTGGGTTCTAAGCTTAATGAACGATTGAATTGTGGATAATGTAACTGTTCTAACAATGTGTAGCATGTAATTTCAGCATCAGTATCTACAGCTTCAAATAACATTAGCTCAATTGAGTGGCCCGGTGGGCAATGTGAATGTAAAACTTTATACGTCATAAGATTGAGTTTGATGAGAGAGCATATTATGCGTATGAGTGGTGGGCAGTTGGCACTGGCATGCGTACTGTGGCGTTCTCTCATCCACCTTCCGTCCTTCCATCTCCCGGTATCATCTGCATTCTCTCACTTTTCTTCTTCAAAAAGTTTCCATATTTAAACTTTTTTTTTTTGTTTTCCATATTGTTTTCCATTTGCTTTGTATTCGTCAGGAACAAAAGCAAATGGTTTGAGGAGGTAGTTCTCAGCGAACACACAAAGAAGCCGGACGAAGGGTGACAGTTTTCATTTAATATTTTTAGAATGTTTATACAAATCGTTCAAAATTCAAGTTCAAAGCAAACATGTTTGCCACAAACTACAGTATATTTGCTATTTACTTTTCAAAGCAGATAGATTATGTTGCTAGTTCTAATCACAAAACACGAACAAAGTAGGCCTACTTACTAAACAAACTGAGAACTCCATAAATAGGTTGCAAAAAAGTATACAAAATACGCAGACTGTCTCACTGTATTGGGCACTCTCTGATTTCCTGTAAGCGAAGTAAAACGTCTTTCAGTCAATGATCAGCTGTTTATTACGGAATCCGCCCTCTTTGAGAAATCTGCCAAGCAAAAAATATAGAGGCTGAGCTTCCAGGCGAGACAAAATTGCATTAAAAAAAGCCTACAGTCCAATAAATGCAGATGCTGTACACTTACATCTAATAATTAATTAGCAACGTTGTCTTGATATATATTTTATATAATCATATTGCGCTAAGAAACTTGGCTTGCCCCTTGATTGGAAACTACTGTACAGTTGGTTATTTCCTATGGAACACAAGTGGGCTTGAAGACTAGCAATCTGGCAGTGTCCTCTAGTGATTCGGTACTGTAGCTGTGTTACGATTAGAACTGGTCTACCTTCCATCAAAGTAAATTCACTTCTTGTGTGTTTAAGCTTATAAAAGCCAATATTATATTGTTACTTTGAATAAAAAATAAAAATGTGAACAATAAAGGAATGTTCCTTCTCATGACCTGTGTGGCATCCTTTCCATGATAAAAACACAAAAAACATTGACTAAATAACAGCTTCAATGCCATCAGACAGTAGCAGTGAATCAAGAACAATGTAATGTTTACATGTCACATAGTGACAAAACATGGCTTTATCATTATATATATAAATATATACCATTTATTTTATAGTTTTATCTTAAGCAGTAGTTTTGAGTTCTTGACTTCAATGTCAAGAGCAATTTTCTTCATATTTTGCCTGTAATGTGACATCAACAATAAAAGTTGAAACACTTTTCCACAGTTTGATTAATCAGCTTCCTTAGGGTAATGTTATTATCTAATGTATAATGAATAATAAACTCTAGTTAATAATAACTCGGACAACTATATGCTTTAGATCTATAAATTAGTTACATTTATTGAAGTTATTGGTTGTGCTTGAAGAGACAGCGGGGGGAAAAGAAATTAAGCCACCACATGTACGGTAACACGAAAGCATCTGCTGATTTATTGTTTTATGTTTGTGTTAAAAAACAGCCAAATCAGCATTTCCCAGCTTATGGGCCAACACTCATTAATGAACCAGAGACCTTTGTAATGTTGCTATATAAATTCACCTCATGCTCAGAGCAAAAATGGTAAACAGGTGCATGCGCACATTAATGTGTGTGTGTGTGCGTGTGCATGTGCACATGTACATCATTGTACATGGGATCAGGGAAAGAGCATCAAATTCAGTGATGCACACACAGCGCCAGCTAGTGTACCTTTACACTGACCACAGAGACCAACTGACCATTTCATTTCTTAAAATCTATATTCTAGTTTCTTAATAGCAATATCAGATTGATTCTCACATCAGGGCCAAATGGCAAAGGAAAAGGTCATCATTATTAAGACATAAAAACATTCAATGTTGGATATTGTGACATTCAATACTATAGATACCAAAGTTATTTTGAAGCCAATGTGCTTTAGTAAATGTCAACCAGGATCACATGTGTAGTGCTTGATTGTATTATTGGATTTGTATTTTAGACAGGCATTGTGGCTTCTATCTTAGCTCTATGGAAGCTTATCTATCCAAAATCCTGAAAGCTTATAGGGTGACTCAGAATATATGTTGTCAGCATTAAGAAATACTAAATAAATAAATGAAACATCAAATAATTGTGCGGTGAATTTCTTTCTTTCAGGGGATCCCACAGTATATTATATTACTGTGGCTTAGAAGACACAAAATTAGGGTTCAGAAAACATTCTGGTTATCAGTTGTCAATAGATATTCACTTCTTCAAACATGTAAGTGTTTGTATGGAAGGTAGAATGAAAGATATTAGTTAGAGTGTCACAAAAGCTGAATATGTATTTTGCTAAATTTCATTAATATTTTATTCAAAATCTCTTCAGTTCAATTAACTTTCAATAAAGTTGCTTCACATGAAAATGTAGATAAAAACTACTACTAATAATAATAATAATAATAATAATTATTATTATTATTATTATTATTATTATTGTTAATATTATTATAAAATAAACGTGAAATGTTTGATAATTTGATGACAATAAAATAGGAGTTAACACAAAGGCCAATTATATCATAAATGTCCACTTGGGGCAGGAGAGCGAGATGGGTGTCTGTAACACTCATACACTTCTGCCTGGTTTGGTGTGTGCACGTTTGTGCACGTGTGTGCATCCAATTGACAGTGTGCTGCTTTAATCAATAGCAACATGGTGCTTTGGCCTTCATATAACCACCCAGCGTCATGTGAGTGGAGACAAAATATAGAATATATTTTAGTGTACTGTTATGTTAACTTATTCCGATTTTTTAAGTTTTATTTTTATGTTTCATGTTCCAATAAAATATATCCTAGGGTTAAGTTTCGACTATCCACACAAACCCATCACCATCCCCACAAGCAAACATCAGATGAGACATTAGTCCGAGTAACAGGTTACCATCAGTTACAAAACTGTTGTTTATAAACAATCCATTATCCTTTGATACAAGACGTTTAATGTTAAGACAACATTTCTTCAGTACAACCTGAATTTGAGATTGGAAATGTATGTATGAAATATAATCTGATGAACAGTCTCCTCGCAGAGCCAGACTTTACTTGCAGGACATAGTTACATTTACATTTACAAGACCCACCCGAAAGATGTATTTGTAAAATGTATTGGTAAGCACGGCAACCAACTGCAAGTTTAAAAACAAACTAAGTTGAAACAAACAGCATTTACAAAATGTGATCAATAAAAAACAAACGTCTCCAATGCATGTGCATTGTTGTCCGAATTGTAATATACAAGCATCATACTGCAGCCAATTAAATGAAAGTCTACAACCTGACTTCCACATACCACAGACATGCTTACAAGGTCCTATATGAATCAGACATTAGTCTGGGACACAGCACTTTTTATGAGAAGATTCTGAGACTACCTGTTGTATAATATAATAAAGAAAATGCTGTTACAACAACGGAACATCAGAAAAAGCATTGGTTTTGCACTATGTTTCTATTCAATAAAACTCTTTATAACAATACAACTTTCTTGCCACTTTTCCTATACTGGGGTGCGTTTCCCAAAGGCATCGTTGCTAACATAGTTGGCAACGTACATGGTTGCGACACAAGTGTTTCCCAAAACCATAGTGTGAACTTTGGAGGAAACTACGTTGGTGACTTACGTACTATGATGTATCGTTAAATGACACAGGTGTTTCCTAAAACCAAAAAAAAAAAAAACATTTGTAACACTGTCGTTAAATTGTGTTGTTCGAACTACAGTTCTCGAGGTGTCGTTAGAAGCATATTTGTGGTGACTACGTCATAAACGAGGCATGTCCATCTAATCCTGCTGTAGGAAAAGAGTAGACCTAGTAGACCCTCATTTTATTTTATTTTACATCATGGTAAAAGTAGTCCTAATGTAGTCTATTATTCAATAGGTCTACATGCGTAGACTGTAGTTTTGCCTATGCCTATTGTTTACTATAGGCTATAGTTCATTTATAGGATCAAAACAGATAAACAGCATAACTTTTTTTCCCCTTGATCTCGCATACAGAATATGTATTTTATTGTAATCTTAATGAAGTAGTGCTTTTGTTGCTGTTATTAAAAGAACATCACTAGTGTCGCTAGTGTTTTTATCCCACGTTACTGAGAGAGACTATCGATCACGATCATGCACGTATCCAATTGATACATTAGCTTATATGAATTGGCCTACTCATGTTTGCATTATTATACTATATTATTGTTATGGTTGTTGTTATAGCCTATTATAACTTATGAGCAGGTTGTATGAATAACCAAGATAATCATTTTAGAATTTCATATAATCAAAACTCTCCTAGGCTATTGAATTCAGGCATAACATGACAAAGATTGTGTGAGTTCTGGAAACAATGTAGTTCGAACGACGGTGGTTGAAGCCATTGTCGTACTAAACAAAGTTCGGCACTTTTGGGAAACAGTTGTACTACAGATGTTCGTTAGTTTAACGATGCATAGTACGATGTAAGTTCAATACTAGCTTTTGTTATTGTATGGAAATCGCACCCCCGTACAGTACAATATACATCTTCTCAACAGTAAAGTGTCTTTTGTTCAGAATGTAATCCATATGCAAGTATTCTGATTGTTTAAAGGTGATCCAGTCATCAGTAGTCACCTGTGTTTGAAAAACAATCAAAATTGTTGTTCAGGTTAATTACAAATGGTCCAATAATCACCTGCTAACAATTTAATTGAATCATTGGTACTGCCTGGCTGACACATTCAATTGTAATATGAATATGCAGAGATGGATTTCCTAAACAATGTGAATATATATGTGTATTATATTAAGGCTCCATCCTAGTTAATTCTGTTCTCTCAACAAACCAAGGATTGATTAGATAAGCGTGGAATGAGCTCTGACTCCAAAGGTCAGTGTAGTTATTGTTTTGTAATCTTTAATAAAGGGTAAAATGGCCAAATGCCACTGATTTGCTTTGCTCTCATAGACATATGAATAGATAGACACAGGTAAGAAAATGGCAGCTCGATCTCACAAACTATTTGCTCATTGTCGCAGTGAAGCGCAAAATTCTAATTAAGAGCATTGCCAAATCGTTGAAGTGGCTGTTTAGCTGCATGCGCAAACCAAACAGAAGAATACGTTGCAACTTGCGACACTGGAGTTCCCCGTCTCAAACCTCATGCATGTCATAAAATACAACAGGATTTCATTGTTTTTGTTTTACACTATACTGTTATAATTATAGGCGTTTTATTTAATATTGAGAATTTTCAGTAAAAGTAGGCTCGATGTTGTGCTCGCTAATACGCCGGCAGTTGCACGTGCTCGAGAAACACACTTGCAACAGCAGGCACAAGCATAGGACTATGTCGCATGATTATGACATCATGACAAATAATCGTCCAAACTGGCTTTATTGGCATTATTAGAAAATATACTGGATATGTACAAAAGCATGAAGAGAATAATATGAAGCACCATATGAGTCAAAACTTAGCACCTGAACATTTTTTTTGCAAAGAAGCAAAACCGAACTGCAGTACCACATGTCGCCACACGTTACGGCTGCTTCAAACCGACAGTAGAAACAGACCCTGCCCCTCTGCCCTGCATTTCAACTTTGAACACCATTTAATACCAGTTCCTGGACCATTGCTTAGTCAGCACCCAGGTGTCAAATTCAGCTGAATTAAGCCATGTTCAGCCTGCCATGCATCTGTTTTCTACAGATGTATCTTTGACCGAATGCTTCGGCCACTCAAGTCATATTTTAAAGTGTCTTTTACGACATTAGCAACACTCTCACAACACAGTGAAGCTCGCCGTGACTACAGAACGAAACAATCCACAGCATACAGTATACAGTACCAGTGTCTCCCATCGCACCACTGTATATCAGGCCGGTATGCATGTTTGTTGTTCTAATTAACTGAAAGTGGTCTAATCACCTGCTGATTCATCTGACACTTAATTGGCTCTATTACAAGTAAATTAGGTTTCCAGACTAATATGCAGAGCGTACATCGTGTGTTGGCAATATCACTGTGGTCTTATACAGGCTATGTTCTGGCAGCACAACACACCCTGCCATTCTCATCATCTGCTGTTCTCCTAGACATGATTCCACTGACTACATACCTCAATTCCCAGGAGAGTCTTGGATAGGAAGGAAGAGGCAAGATAAACATTTCTGCTGTACATCTGAGGTTTGGTGGGGACGGCAGGCGGAGCATGTGATAGTGTAAAATCAGTTAACAGAGGATGGGAAAGTATAAGAGTGAGATAGGCACATCTGGGCTTGGGAGTCCCTCTTGATGGGTGACTTTATTATCCCTCCTAATGTATTCAACAGTACTGAGCGTGCACTGAGGAAGAGAAAGATAAATGATGCTTCACTTAAAACACTAAATTCCAGATGTTTAGAACTGAATTTATGTTAAACTGGTGGAACTGGTGGAATTGTTTTGCTTAACATATTATTCTACACAAGCAAACACAAATGGATACATACGTTTAGCACTTTATGTTTGTTTATTATGGTTTGAAATACTATCCCCCCCGAAATGTTTCAACATAGAAACTCACATTTTGTGTCATTGTATGAACATTGTAACACAAATATGGATGCATGGCGGTATATAGATTATTGTATGTTATTACATTACCTTGACAATCTTTGTCATCATGGTTCATAGCCTTCATTTTAGACGTCGTGTAAAACATCACGTTATCAGGCATTTAAAGTCTTTTTCCCCCTTTGTACCACTTTTCAGACTGAGCTCTGAGCTCACGTTTGCAGAGCAAAGTGAGACCAATATAGACATTAGAGATGGAAAACACAAGGAACACAATAGTGGAGTGAGAGGTACAGGACCATCACGACAGGACATTTAGCGAGAGGGTCTGCAAGCAAAAAACAAATATTACATTGGCGCACACCCACACAACGGATGAGACAAATAAAACATCACCATCAATAATTAAATAAAAGTAACCAAACAGTGTGATTAATCAAAGTCACTGAAGCTGACCCAAGTTAAGAACATGGAGTGATGACCCTCAATGGTTGATTGGGTCATGTGATCAGAGTAAATACATAATAATAATAATAATAATTAATAATAACATTCATGTAGCGCTTTTTTAGGTACTCAAAGTCGCTTTCCAGAACAATTACAAAAAAAGCTACATTTTGTCGACAGATCTGAAAAGGTCTAAAGTGTGGGAAAGAGAATTATTTAGGGAAGGCGCGTGTTAAAAGGTGGGTGTTGAGGGTGGTTTTGAAGGAAGAAGGTGTAGGAGCCTTTCTGACGTGTTTCAGGAGTGTGTTCCACAGGACGGGGGCAGCAGCAGAGGAGGCTCTGTCACCTCAGGTGTGGCATTTGGTCCTTGGGGTGTGTCGGAGGTTTGCATCACCGGACCTGAGGGACAAACTGAGAGGTGGATGTATTTCACTGCAACTTGATCGCTCTTCCCATTTTTAAATTGCCACTTACTATATGTCATTTATTTATGTTATTTTATTTTTTACATATTTAAAAATGCATAGGGTAATAAGAAAATACCCAGTTAAATAAAGTCTGATCTCATTCCATGCAGGATTATATTTGTGACCAAAATCTAATAAAATTGATGATCTAAATTCAAACTCTTTATTATTTTATAGTGGTAAGAGCCCCAAAACAGTATATGTGGATAATATCAATATGAGCCATGCTATATCCGTGATAGTAATATGTTAGCTATACATTGCATAGCTTGTAGATTGCAGTTCCACATTGCACCCTCCCTGGAATGAAAATAAAATGTGATTGGGGGAAAACCTGGTGACATTCTTGAGAAAGACGCTTAACCCCTACCTAATTCAGAAGTATTGTTATTGTACTCACAATAATCACTGTAATTGTGTATTCTAGCTGACACTGAAACATAACAATAAAAAATGCATTATCACTGTTTTTTTCTTCTTTCAATAACTCTTATCCTTGCCATCAAACATAATTCATTTCCTATCTTATTGTTTCTCCATTTCCCGTAGAGGGGAGGTAGGTTATCTTAGTGGATGAGGGGCCACTTCCCCAAGGCAATGGTTGGATAAAATACCAAAAGTGTGTACAGTATTTGAGTGTGTGTGTGTGTGTGTGTGTGTGCGCGCGTGTGTGCGTGCGTGCGTGCGTGCGTGTGTGTGTGTGTGTGTGTGTGTGTGTGTGTGAATGCATGTATTTACTCATTTTCACCCATTTCAGTTCAGGAAATGGACATTCCAATTCAATTGTGGTTAAATACATCAGCTTCAGAATCACTGAAAGAAATCACCAGTTCATTTAGTGAAGGCATATTCATATATTTATATATATATATATATACATTTTAATTAGAACCCTTGACATGTGTCTGTGTGTCTGATAAATTGGGTCATTCACGTGCAGACAGCCTGCTTGATGGTGAGGGAATTCACCCCGAGGAAGAACAACCACAACTGCCGCTGTGAAAAGAGAGACACATAGAAAGAGATAAGTGAATGGGTGGATGCGGGAGTTTCTTCTTCTTTTTTTTTTTTTTGCTCTTAAGGCAGATTTCTGAAATTATGTTTCTTTTTACTGGCAAATTCTACTTTAGGACTCTAAAAAGATTTAAGCAATTCAGCACTACACCACTCCCACACACCCTGTCAGAGGAAAGTGTTTCCTTACTGACAACATTGCAAACGAAAGATAGAAGCCACATTGCCTACAAATGCAAACCTTTCCATGCGCATTCACAATGGCTGAAATGCTGAAACAGTAGAAAAGCAAATATTATATCAAGAAGAACAGAACAGCAATGTTTTTCCTCTGGAGGAGTATGGGTCAATGTGAATTCCTTCTATTGGAATCCATTAAAGAACTATACGGAAACAAGGCAGCCATGAGAATCCCTTTAATGAAACCTAACATTCCCAATAAGGCACAGTATCAAGTTATTGGAGATGACCGTTTGGGAGCGCTACTCTGTCTATATGGAAGTTTGCACTAGTAAATGCTACGCTGTGAATGTATACATCATTACAAGTGTGTGGATTTGGTCTTTGTGTGTATTCTGCCCTCGTCCCTGTGTGCATAAAACTGGAAATTATGAATCATCCAGTGTGCTCGTGTGTGCACGAGCGGCAATTTTCCTCAGACAGCTGCTCTTGAATAAACATTGTTTACTTCTTAATCGAGCAGGGAGAGGCACCAGGGCCTAAACTCTCACCGTTACACACCCCCCACCCCGCCCCCCCCAAAAAAAACACACGCACACACTGAAAACAAACGCACTACTTTCAAGCAAGATGGAAGACCACACACACACATGCGCGCGCACACACACACACACACACACACACACACACACACACACACACACACAGAAAACAACCATACAACTTTCAAGAAGGATGAAGGATGAAAGAACACACACACACACACACACACACACACACACACACACACACACACACACACACACACACACACACAAGCTATTTTTATCTCCATATTAGCCGTCCTCATTCATCACACATTAGAGATCAAAGTCCGTCTGTTTATGTAGCAGCCCATCAGTGATTGGATGATTGGACACACCTGAGAGGTAATTCTGTCAAAGTACAATTGCCATTCAGCTGTTAGAACCACTAGAGTGCAACACCAGTGGTTTTCCACAGGCCCTTCCAGGGTGATGGTAGACTACACGTATGTTTACACCCGCAGGCAAATGAGCACGCACGTACACACACACACATTCTGGCTTATGTGGCACAGTGTGTGTGTGTGTGTGTGTGTGTGCCTGGTTCTTCTGCAGGAACAGATGGCCTGAGCTCTGGAGGGAAGATCACAGGGAGGATGGAGGTCAGGAATCAGAGAGGGAATGGAAGGAGTAGGAGGAGGAGGAGGAGAAGGAGAGAGAGGGAGGGAGAAGGGAGGAAGGGAAAATTGGAAGAAGCGATCACAGGGCCACGATGACAGGGAAGGAGGTAAGGAGAGGTTGGAAACGAGGTCAGATTCTTTCAAGGGGGGGAATGAAGAGAATGATCACAGAGGAGAGATGAAGGGTTCACAGGGTAGCGTGGAGAGGCCAAGGGGCTGGCGGGAAGACAGAGCTATTAAAAAGTTAAGACGTGATTGAGAAAATTGAGGTTTATTTATAGGTAAGGATTTCTATCTAAAAAAAGAGGAGTGAAAGAGTTAGAGCTAAAATTCACAAACAAAGGTTGATGGTGAAGGGAGACCCAGTAGCCTACAGAGCGCTTGAGAGAGACAATGGAGACCAGGGGCCTCATTATAAATCTCCCCGTACGTTGTCACAAATAACCTTATACAGAGAATAACGGAAAGTGCGTCTCCACAGAATATTGAGTTACAGTATATACTACGTTGCTTATGCATACTTCATGCAAAGTTCACTAAGCCAAACTTAAAGTTTCTCGTAAGCTTTCTTCTAGTTTTCTAGTCACTCCCTGTTAAGACATTAATTTGTCTACAAAAGGTCAATGAGCGGCTACAAATTAATATTAAAATGCCTATACTTACGCCTGAGGAACCCATTGATTTCACACTGCGGATGTCAAAAGCAGAGAAGACACTAGGAAGAAGCTTTGTCCAACCTCATATCAGGAATATGTTTGTATAACGTCACGAGACAGATCAGTTAGATCAGATATAAAAGTATCAAAGATAATGATTACAATAATACATTGAGGGTCAAGTGTCAAGACCATAGACATTGGAATTTTTTTTTGTAATGTCTATATTTACAAAGATCCGACACCTAAATATAGCTTAGTGATACAGTGTCGTTCAGATCTCACAGTCTGATACCCCTCCATTCAAAAGCATTTGTCATTAAGGCGATAATGCATTTCAATCAAACTACATTAAATATGATTATACTTCCTATCTCACCCATGCAATTAGAATGCTTAAAATTTAGCTGCTGTAGCTCGCTGGTGGAAGGTGATGCGTACAATGTACGCTGTTGTTGTCATCTTGGAAAAATGCTCCAGCTGGACGCTGTCTGGCCTGATACGGTCAACAGACACATTTGTATTGAGCAGTCTAACTCACTTTTAGTTTATGGTTCAATATACTGTCTAAAAAGCCAGTCTAATAAGTGTTAAATGGTTTCATTCATGGCCATTGGCATCACCGTTAAGGCAATCGTCATTGTCAATGTGCATTTGTCAATTTTGCCTCGATTCATCTGTATGTGTTGTGACAAGCCGGAAAACGGGACAGACGTCTGTAGGTTTGATAATTTATTAAAGTCCACACAGATACTTACTTATGTTTACTCCATCCCTGCTGTCTGGGATTCTGATCACTGGCACCACACGAAGGACATGTACAGCCTGGGTATAGTTGCAGTCCTACTGCTACTAGTGTTTCACACTTGGCTAGTCATATGCTTGCTTGAGATATTGGGCAGGAAGGTCTGGTGGTCTGGGTGTTGGCCTTCCAGCCGGAAAGTCGTGTGTTCGAACCCCGGTGTTGAACTACCTATAAGCATCCTTGAGCAAGATCCTACCCTAACCGCTGACTCCTCACGGTGGGTGGTTGCACCTTGCATGGCAGCAATCAGTTTATGTTATGTTTAGTTTATGAATGAATGGGTGAATGTGAGGCAAAATACTATAAAGCGCTTGGATACATGTTACCATTTATATATACTAGCTTTGGGAGAGAGTAGCCCACTTTCTCTCTGCTCATTGTCTGTCCTTCTTTCATTCTCATCCTCTCTTCCTGGGATGTGTAATCTGAGAGATGAGCTACACCTGGTGCTCCGCTAATACAAGAGTTGTTCAGCTGCCACATATGGCCCTTCCCATACCATGCCGGCTGGTCTGGTGGGTCCCGCGCTTCGTGGGGCAGTCAGGACGCCACAGTACGCATGGGTCTCTGAGTTTCTCCAAAGTTTTTTTTTCTCTCTCTCTCTCTCTCTCTCTCTCTCTCTCTCTCTCTCTCTCTCTCTCTCTGTGCAGATGA